>JAQGBA010000303.1:0-43791 GCA_034698125.1 Prionchulus punctatus | reverse complement strand
AAACTTCAAACCCTTCTATCTCAAAAACATGAAAAAGACAGATACGCCCCTTTTGCTGCAGACCGACGATATGTACTCAGTTATTATACGTTTTGACTATTCAACAATAGGCATTAACATTTATATAAAACAGTTCGTCATTTCTCCCTCAGTTTATGACAACAACTCGTATATTATAATTTTTTGTTAAAAGTAACTCGGAAATAACTATAACAAATGAACAAATTGTCCGTTCCGTAATTCACAGCATACAAGAACATATAACAGTAAAAATTGGCCAAAATACGTCCTAATTAACAGACGAAGGAAAAAATAAAATTAAAATTGTGAGCAAGCATCCTAAAATGTAATGCGTACCTACAAATTGTTTTGTGAATGAGTTTTCGAATAGCCAGCCGACAGGAAACACGAACCTAGAATTACAGAACTTTGGGTTACTCAAAAGCATCGTGAGAAACAAGAATTCCTCATTCACTTCTGTCACTCTCTTTCTCTCTTTCCCCGCTCTAATCAAATTTATGTGCCAAAATTTGTTGAAATACATACCTTTGTTCCTTGTGAAAATAAGTAAAAATTCATTTTCTGCATATGTTTTGTGCGATTTGTAACAAAAATGTAATAAAAATTAAACAGGAAGTTTTAAGAAATTAATGTTCAGTTTTTTTCAGTATGTTACTTGAGGTCTTTTGCTGAAACAAACTGATTATATTTTGAAACGTTTAAAAGTCGTGAAATCTTTTTTAATCGTCATTATTGTTTGAGACGGCCAAGATAATGATTAATATCGAAGACAAAAACAAACATTTTCTTGTACAAAATTTGGTCGTGAAAGAATTTTATACAGCACTACGGTACTTTTTAAAAACGTTGAGCAATGAAGATACGTACCGTTTATAACATAAAAATACAAACTGTTGTAGTTACATTGTTGTGACGATTCTTTGGCGTTCAGACTCTCTTTTCCGTTTTAAAAATGATTCGTTTAGGAATTTATTAATTTCGTGTAATTAAAAATTTAAATTTGGCTCTAAATTTGGACACGGAAAATTAATGTTACTCTTTAAAATTCTTTCGGCTGGCTCGATTTTGTATATTTTCTATTCTTCTCGGTTTACGATTAGCGTTCTTTTTTCGTTTGAATTTTTTCGTGATTCATTTTGTAAGGTTTTTAGCCCGTTTTTAATTTTGAATGTGTTTATTACGGTTTTCGTGGTTAGGCTAACAATTTTTACTACGAAACGAGAGGAGACTTGAAATGTTGTATCATTTTGTCGGTTTGTGAGTATTTCCATGCTTTTGATTGCACAAATGCGTTTCTTTCAGCGTGTGCAGTTATTTTAACTTTTGTTTCACATTCGTCGTTTCATTTGTTTTAACATTTTATCGGTTTTTAAAATTCCTTCGTTTCGCGTCGAGAAAGTACCGAATTTGAACCCTAACCGTGAGTTTAATTTAGCCGATCTGATTTCGTCGCATTTCGAACATTTTTTTTCCTTCATTTTCATTTCGGTGTCGCTTAAGTGGAATTTTGTTGGTCGTTGTGTTTCTGTTCCCTCTTCTTATATCTTGGGGAAAAAAGTAAGAAAATATTCCTCCGGTCGGGTTTGGTAACGTCCTAATTGAGCAATCAATTTCGTGGTTCGTTCGTTCCGCAGTCGGTTTTTTTGCTTGCATGTGTTTACATTCGTTCCAATGAAGTATGAAGTAACCCGCGATGGATGTGCATATTTTCTCATTTCGGTTATCTCGCCGTCCTCTCAATCTTCATCATCCGCCAAAATATATTTAGCGATAATGTTTTGATGATTTTATGTTTCGATTCTTTGCTTTGTCGGTTATTTATTGTTTCTCGTTAAAGAAATACTTTGAAGCTATTTTCTAATCGAACCACTAACGCGTTTGATTACCTAAAAACGGTTGTTACTGATGTAATAATTTTGAGTGCCTATTCACGCGCGAAATTAACAAATTTCATGCTGGGGTGTTGGGTATCGTCGTTCGTTCGTGTTCGAATTGATTAATAAAACAAAATAACTTCGTTCGGATTTCCTCAAGTGTTGTCTTTGGTATTAGTTTTGGCAGTAGCTTCGAACGGACTGGCGTAAAAATCGAAGATCCATCGTATCGAATTTCATTTGTTTCTCGAAAGATGTTTGTGAATTGTTCGTTGGCCCAGCACCTTAAAAATGGCCGACGACGCGGCGTTCGATGATTTTTCTGTTTACGCCGTTGCCTTGGTTATTTTAGAGAATAAGCGATTCCAAACGAAAGAAAGATGCAATCAAAAAAAAATACTAGGCTTCTGCTCGTCTTGTCATTTTTTTATCTTTTGTAAAAACTAGGCATATTTTGCGTCAACCAGAAATGTTCTTCATTTTTTGCTGGTTTTTAGTCATCTTTTATCGTTAAACCGTGCAGGTTCTATTAATGCAAACCGTCAATGAATGCGTTCCATATTTTCGTCTACGCGTTTGGTTGAATGTGCGAAAACGCGAAACGATCTTATGAAACACTTTTGAATGACGTTTCAATGAAAAGATTATCGCTTTCATTTGTTTGCTTAGACTGAATCACAAAGTCTTTATTTGATATCTTGAGAGGAAAATAGGAATAAGTCGAGGATTTTCGGGATATTCGTTTCGTTCCTTCTTATTTTCCTGTATTTTTTCTTAAAACAGTTTGTTCGCCTGAAAAACTGAGAATTCTAAATTCGCCGCTAAAGGATTTCCGCAATGTTTTTTGATGTGATTTTGTTTCTCTACTTGGAATCGAGTTTGTTCAATCACGAAAGGAGAAAGTGTGAAAAGTTCCTAATGGGTTAAGATTACTTTGAAAAGCGTTTTAGGCTTCAGTTGAAATGTGTGATAATTTAAATTTTTGAATTGGTGACGAATTTCAAAATTTTTCTCATTGTCACGCAAGCTGTTGCCATTATCTTTAATTTTTAATACCTCAACAAATAAGCTTTAGCGTCGTCGTCGTTTCTAACAGGTTCAAAAATGATCGCTTTTTGTGTTGAATTTTTTTTAATAAAAATTTTTAAAACGTGTTTTTTAACCTTTTTTCTCTCGAGTATGGACGTTGGCTATCCTAAAAAAGTCTTTCTTTTTTGTTACTCGTTTGCGCTGTTTATTTTCGATGACACGACCATTTCCGTGGGCGATTATGATCGCTATCGCGACTCTCATTGACGTAACAAAAAGTTTTTCTCTCTTTTTCATTTTGTGGGAGAGATTTTTGTTTACTTTCTATTTCCAGTCGGCTTTCCTTGGTTTTCAATTTATTCCACTATCCTGTCGCGCTCGAGACCCTCTCCATCCAATATCCATCTGTACTTCGCGTTTGTTGTAACATTTTTTTTATCTTGACTAAAGCACGTATCCTTTATTTTAATGGCGTACTGATCATTCATCGTATCGTTATATGTGAAAGTAAACCTCTTGAATACATTTTTTTTCTATAGATCCGGTAAGGAACAAAAAAACAAACCAGCCTTTCTGTTGTTGTGTCGCATTTCTTCTTCCGTCGATTGCCGTTTCGCCGATCGTCCGTTGTTGAAGAGTACCAAAAATCGTTTATTTTACTTTTCTACTACGACGAATCGTAAAGGAAATCATTTACGCACATGTTCAACAAATGTAAAAAGGGCGACTCGCCTAAAGGTAAACGACGCCAAATGTTTTTTCGCGAATTTTTATTTCTACTTTTCGTATAAAACGTCAAAATTTATACAACGCAAACGAATATTTTCAAATTTGTTACGTTTGAACAAACGCGCGGCTCAATTCTCAGCTTTTAAAATTTACTTTCTGCGTCTTTTGTAGAAACGGAACGGCGACTGAAAGCAAATGCTACAACGTACAATGCTCAGTTTAAATATGCAGTAGGTTTCGTTTTTTGATTGTTTTTATTAGTTTCAGTACACATTTTAATTCTTTTTTTAACTTTCCTATGAAGGCAAATTTTATCAAAACGTCCAAATACAACGTGGTTACGTTCTTACCGAAAAACTTATTCGAACAATTTCAGAGGCTGGCTAATTTTTATTTTTTAATACTTATGATATTGCAGGTAAGAACTTATTACATGTATGCATTAGTTTTTATTTACCTATTGTTGTACGTATATGGTTCGGGTTTCGGCTTGGTGACAGTTCTCATTTATGCTTTATAATTTAACAAAAATAACGACAGAATTTTAAATTTTGTTGAACTTATTGTTGTTACAACTAAAAAGCGAAAAATACTCCCTTTGTTTATTGGCGAACGCTTACTGCTGCGAATTTTTTTGACTTTTGTGTCTGTCCTTTTTTATGAATCGGTTTCGCTGCGTTAAGCTTGGTTACTTGACATATATTTCGTGCGTATTATATCATTTTCGCGTCTACTTTTACAGCTAATACCGCAAATTTCATCGTTGACGCCTCTCACAACGATATTACCGTTAGTAGCCGTGCTTACAGTTACAGCCATGAAAGACGCCGTCGACGATCTTGTAAGAGCGGAAAAACAGTAACACATCCGTTATCCGTTCATGGTATTCTTCTTTGAAATGTTGCACGTTTTTTTTGGGTTTTCGTTTTTTCTCCGTTGCGTTTTGTTCGAGTGCTTTTGTGGCGTGCTTGCTAACATTTTCTCCTTCCTAACGATTCGTATGTGCAATTAACCAATAAAACTACCTGAAACCGGTCGTTGACGAAACACAATTTTTTGGACTTTCTTGATGTATTTTTTATATATGTAGTTTTCAGATTCTTCAGTGTTTTCTCTTTTTGTTTTCTTTTTTTAAACATTTTTAGTGTATTCCCCAAGTTACTTCGGTGCCAGCGTGGACCACTATATTGCCTCTAGCTTTTGTTTTACTTGTGTCGGCCGTGAAAGAAGCATTCGACGATATCGTAAGAAGTTTTTATCATAAACAAGAAACGGTGCCGAAATTCTAAAATTTTCTTCTAAAAGATGCCTGGATTCTGTTTGTTTGTGAGGTGGTTAGGGTGGTGTTGCATGACTTTTTTGTGATATCAAATCATTTTTATTTTATTTCTGTGAAATTATTATTTCATTTTAATTGCCAAGTGCACGAAATGAGGAAACGGAAAAAAACCTTTTTGACAGAGTTTGAAACGCATTTATAGCTCGAAAAACGCGTTAAACTTTGTCAGAAAAGTTTTCAAAGAAATTTCGTTGAGAATTCATGTTTTTAATTTCTTTTTTCTCGTTAGCAACGGCATCGTAGCGACAATCAAGTTAACAATCGTAAATCTTACGTTGTACGTCAAGGGAAATTAGTCGAAGAAAAATGGCAAAACGTCAGCGTCGGCGATGTTATACGAATGGAAAGTGATAACTTTGTTGCAGTAAGACACGAAAAATTTGTTTTATTTTTATTTTGCAAAATGAGAAACTTAAAATATTTTAATGCAAATTGTAAACAATCATCTTACTTCCTGTTACGAAAACTTGCCCGAAATATTTCGACAAAAACTAGTTTTACGACGACCAAATAGGAATTTGTGCCAATTTAAACGAGTTGACAAAACTATTAAAAGGGACGAATATAAATTTGAGATTCTCTGCAATATATCAGTTCTTTTTTGTTGAAACTGATTTCTTCTTATTTCAGGCTGATCTCTTGTTAATATCGTCGAGCGAACCATACGGAATATGTTACATAGAAACGGCGGAGTTGGACGGCGAAACGAATTTAAAAGCTCGACAAGCGTTGGAGGAAACGGTTAAAATCAGCGACGATCTAGCTCAAATCGGCCAGTTCGACGGTGAAATCGTTTGCGAGCCGCCCAACAATCGACTAAACTCGTTCGAAGGTCAACTGATATGGAAAAACAAAACGTATGCGCTGGACAACGAGAAAATGCTGTTGCGCGGTTGCGTGTTGCGTAATACGAAATGGTGCTTCGGCGTCGTTGTGTTCGCCGGGCGCGACACGAAATTGATGATGAACAGCGGAAAAACGACGTTCAAAAGAACCAGTTTAGATAGATTTTTGAATGTATTGATTATAGGGGTGAGTAAAAACAAATTTCGAAACACGAATTGATTGAAAGCGTATCTACTTTTGTTACGAAGCTGATTGCTTCTTTTTTTTTGTTTTTTGGCAGACATTTTTCTACAATACTGATTGTTTATTTTTTTGTTTTTCAGATCGTCATTTTTTTACTCGCCATGTGCTTTATTTGTACGATATGCTGCGGCATTTGGGAATACGTTTACGGTTCGAAATTTCAATTTTTCTTACCTTGGGAATCGTACGTCACAAAAAACGACCGTTCTACGACCGCCAGCGTTGCCTTCATCGCATTTTTGATATTCTTTTCGTACGCAATTTTACTCAATACGGTTGTGCCTATATCGCTTTACGTCAGGTAATTTAGATCTTACGGTATGAATTTTGATTCAGTTTTTACGGATAGAAGTTTTTCCGATGGCGAAAAGTCAATTCTTACAGCATACTAAAAACGAAATGTTTCTTCAGCTTATTTTACAAGCTAACAAAACTAAACAGCGGCCACTCATGGCGAAAAAAATTTTGTCTTTAAAAACGTTTCGTTTTCAGCGTTGAAATCATTCGATTTTATCATTCGTGGTGGATCAATTGGGATCAGGAAATGTATTACGCACATAACGATACACCGGCTCGAGCCAGGACGACAACATTGAACGAAGAATTAGGTCAGATTCAATATATATTCAGCGACAAAACCGGAACGTTGACGCAGAACATAATGACATTCAACAAATGTTCCATCGATGGTAAACTTTACGGCGACGTTATGGACGAAAAAGGTCAACCGATGGATTCGAAAGTAAGCACGAATCGTCGCTCATTCTCGCCTTTGTCGGTAACAACGTTTTTCATTTCTCCTTTCGAATTTTTAGAATATTAAACCGTTGGATTTCTCGTGGAACAAATGGTCGACGGCTAAATTTAAATTCTACGACAAACGGCTCGTCGACGATACGAAAAAAGGCAACGAAATGGTTCAAATGTATTGGCGATTGATCGCATTGTGTCACACAGTCATCCCCGACTATAAGGATGATAAATTATTATATCAAGCTCAGAGTCCCGATGAAGAAGCGTTGACGATGGCGGCTCGATGTTTCGGTTTCGTGTTTAAATCGCGAACGCAAAAAACGATCACAATCGAAGTTATGGGTAAAGAAGAAACGTACACGTTGTTATGCATTTTGGATTTCAACAACGTTCGAAAGCGGATGTCAGTTTTGTTGGAAAAGGACGGAAAATGTTTACTATTTTGCAAAGGCGCCGACACAATGATATTCGAACGATTAGACAAGAAATCTAACTCTAAACTGCACACTTTAACTCAGGTGAGTGCAGGAAAAGATTCGTTCAAAGTTTGTTTTTTGCTCGAAAAGGATACGTTCGAGGTCGTTTATTGAACCGCGCTTTTTTTCTTCAGACTCATTTGGATAAATTCGCCAACGAAGGATTGAGAACATTGTGCGTCGCTTACAAGGAAATACCGAAAAACTACGTCGACGGTTGGATGAAACGTCAACACGCCGCCAGCATTGATTTAACGAATCGTCAAGAAAAACTGGACGCCGTTTACGAAGAAATCGAAAAAGATTTAGTTTTATTAGGAGCGACGGCGATCGAAGATAAGCTCCAAGACGGCGTACCCGAAACTATAGCCAATTTAGCGGATGCCAATATAAAAATCTGGGTATTAACCGGCGATAAACAAGGTAAAAACGTAAAACGATATGCTGTTTGTTTAAAATGATTGTTTCGAGCGCTGAAATCGTTTCATTCTTTGTCCTATCGCGGTTCATTATTTTTCTTTAATGTTTTATTGTCTTTTTTCGCTTCAGAAACTGCCATTAATATCGGTTATTCGTGTCGATTATTGACCGAAGACATGCGCGAAATATTCATCGTCGATGGCGACAAATTCGAAGTCGTTCGCGATCAATTGGATAAAATAAAGAAACAAATCGACGAAATAACAATGTCGACGAATAACACCGGTTCACCGCGTAAAATTCTAACTGACAGCGCCGAAAACGGCGGCTTAGTTCCGGTGATGGTTTCCAGTAATCAGCACGCCGGTAGTTCCGGTCAAATAGCCGATTCGCAGGATCCTTTAGAAGGATTCGCGTTGGTCATCAACGGTCATAGTTTAACGCACGCGTTGGATCGTAAATTAGAAATGACTTTTTTGGAAATCGGTTGCGCTTGCAAGGCGGTCATTTGTTGCCGAGTGACGCCGTTACAAAAAGCTTTAGTCGTCGATTTAGTAAAACGTAACAAAAAAGCGGTCACGTTGGCCGTCGGGGATGGCGCCAACGACGTATCGATGATCAAAATGGCGCACATAGGCGTCGGTATATCGGGTCAAGAAGGCATGCAAGCCGTTTTAGCCTCCGACTATAGTATCGCACAGTTTCGTTATTTGGAACGATTGTTGTTGGTTCACGGTCGTTGGTCGTATTATCGGATGTCGAAATTTCTACGTTATTTTTTCTATAAAAATTTTGCGTTTACATTGGTACATTTTTGGTTTTCATTTTATTGCGCTTATTCGGCTCAGGTAAGTTCGTTTTAACAGTTCATAGTTTGCGTATTTAAATAATTGCTCGTTTCAGACAATTTACGATCCACTTTTTATCGCTTGCTACAATTTATTCTTTACCGCGTTGCCTGTTCTTGCCTTGGGCATATTCGACCAAGACGTTAACGACAAATCGAGTCTAAAGTATATTGCGTTTTTTATTTTTTTATTTTTGTCTAAGGGCATTTTTTTACGTTGAATTTTTGCAGATATCCGCGTTTATACATTCCCGGTCAATATAATTTATACTTCAATATGCGAATATTCGTTTATTCCGTTTTTCACGGTATATTTAGTTCGTTGGTATTATTTTTCATTCCAATGGCGACGCTTAGCGAAAACGTTATGCAACACGGATTGAATTTGGACGGTCTCTTGTCGATGGGTTTCACCGTTTTTTCGTCGTTGGTTGTTACAGTGACGGCTCAAATTGCAATAGACACCGCTTATTGGACGACAGCCAATCATATCGTAATATGGGGATCTTTGTCGTTTTATTTTTTGGTCGCGATTCTATTTTACGAAGCCGTACCTTACGGGCCCGTACGTCAATCGGGCTACGGCGTCGCCTTTATGACCATGCAAACGGCCAATTATTGGTTTTGTATAGCGTTAATAGCGGTTATTTTAATTATGCCTGTGGTACGTATTTTTTGTTTTTCAAAGTTGCTTAGTTGCGATTTTTCGTTTAACGAATTGCGATTTCAGTTTTAACCAGTTTCATTTCGTTTTTTCGTTTAGATCGGTCTTCGATTCTTCTGGTTCGATACGCAGCCGACGTTATCAGACAGGATACGTGTTAAACAAAATATTCGCCGATTGCATTCGCGCATGTCCGAGCTTCCCTTGCATCCATTCCGTACGGCGTCAGGTCGTAGTCGACGAGGTTCAACTAGATCCGGATACGCTTTCGCCCATCAACAAGGATTCGGCGACCTTATCACCAAAGGAATCGTCATTCAACGTTTGGCGCCTATCCGCGAGAGTCCGGTCAAAGAACAAAACGAAGTCGAGGGCGAAATCGTCAGCGTTCGTTAAATTAAACTTTCCAAAATTTGTTTGTTTATTCTTTCTACACAAAAACGTTTTTAGCCTTGTTATTTACTAAGTTTCGTTTACTGTGATATACCTTTTAAAATGAGTTATTGTATGTACAAATAAAACGCCAATTTTTTTAAAAATAACCCGGATGATTTTAGGTTTTTAAACGTTTTAAATTGCAAATATAGTTTTTATTAAAAATGTTCCTAATACATAACATAACAAAAAAACTTATTATTACATCTAGTTAGTTGTACATAATGTTATAAGGATTAATCGAAGGAATGAAATAAAAGTAAGTGTTCCAATATAATTCGCTTTTGAGCTCTTTAATTAAAAGTTAAATCATAAAGTCACGCATAGGAAAATTCTGTATTTGTTTAATTTAAATTTGATAATAATGCGACTCATTTTTTGTTTGACGAGATTGCGGTGGACTCTTTTTCTTTCCTAAGATAATTTTAGTAATGACCACAGGCCATTTTCCTCGATGACTTGTGGTTTTACATATTACTTTATGTTTGTTTACATCTTAAAAAGTTATGATTATTTAAAGTTATTGGTGTTTTTTCTAGAGTTTCTTGTAAGATAAAAATAGAGAATTTTAATGATGAACAAAAACTTTAATAATTAGTTAACAAAACAATGAATAGATGATAAGGTACAAAACGAATAGCATGAAAACATTACTGAAAAACGATTGAGGACAAAAATTGAACTGTTCGGTTCGGTTCTTTTGTTTCGTTTAGTAATTGTAATTGATCGGAACGTACTTTCGGCGAGTGATGACGTCTCCTTGGAACCAACCTCGTTGGAACACTTTGCCGGCGTTTACTGGAGTCAAAACCCATTCGATAGTGATACGATCTGCTGAGACGTCGGTCCCCTGATAGTCGAATGGTTGCGTTGCGTAGATGATGCACTTAAAAAGAAACAATTAAGGTGTTGAAATTTGTTAATAATGTTCAAAATAAAGACTGCTTTACCTTTCCCTTCGGATCAAAACCGCCGCACGGTGGATCTGCGCTGATTCGAGCTGAACAGTTGGTCTTGATGCCCATCCGATCGGTTTCGCGCCGTCGTTGGTCATTCGGAATGGTAACTTGTATTTGTCGATGAATGGCGCGTTGAAGATGATCTTTTCGGTCGGTTCGCAAAGCATATCGCCGGGCATAGCCATTTTGAAACGTTGATCGGAAGTCCGTGAGACGAACGAAAAACAGATGAAGACGAATTTCGAGACGCGCCTGCTCACTACCACTGCCAAAAGTGACAATAAAAACGTTATTTTGAGTTTTGTTCCCACAAGCAAACAGTGTAAAATGTACAATGCTTCGAAGATGGCAATCTTGTTTGTTGTAGAAAGTTGCAGCCATTATGTAGAGACATATTTTTTAAACCAGCTAAAACTGAAATAGAGCTACATTACTAAAAACATTTATGCATGATTTATAGCTCTGTTCATTTACAAGAATTCGAATGACGAACATGAAAACATAACATGATTAAAGACATTAAAGTCAAGACATGCGGAATGTTTAGGCAAACTGCAGCCGCTTGTTTGTAAATCCGGAAGGGTCTGCGTGCGTGGCTAGTTCTAGTTCCTGTCTTTTTTCCGGAAGGTTGTTCAAGCGAGGGAACATAAATCCTCTTCTTTGTGCCCGCAGGGCATTTTCCCTCTATTTATTGTATGTCTGTAATCATGTATGTTTTCACATGTCTTTCGAACAGAGCTATAGATCATACATAAATGTTTTCAGTAATGTAGCTCTATTTCAGTTTTAGCTGGTTTAAAAAATATGTCTACAAAATAAATCTGTCTGAACTGTCTTTTTTCGTGCGGAAGTAATGTGCGCACCGGCCGAGGCGGCGCGAATAGCGCGAAAGTCGAAATTCAAAATCGACGGCCTTGCCTATATGCAGCAACGTCGCGACGCGTGCGTTTGTTTCGTGTGGGCCAACGGAAAACCGCGAAGGGCGGAGTGGGGGCGCGCGCAACAGCGGTAATCGATCGCCGATTGGGCGACACTTAATTGCAATTAAAAAATTAAATTACGCCCGAACTAAGTAAGGTGGCGAAAAGTTTGAGGTGAGGTTTTTGCCGGGGCAAGGAACTGAACATTTTCGTGCTGGTTGCGTGTCGCGGAACGCAACGCTCGCGTAACGCCGCGCCCGTTCTCATTTTCTGTTTTCCGCGGGCTAATTTTCGCGCCGGACAAGGAACCAGTGTCCTGTTTGCGTTAAGCATCGAAAAGGGCGCAAAAAATTGAGTCGAACGATACCATGGTTGTCGAACGGTACCATGGTTGTGGTTGCGCGGTGAGGGATGTTAGGTTTTCGGCGATGTTTTCCGGTAAATGATGCGCAGGGCCTGTGGTTAAGAAAATCGAACGAGAAGATGTTGGTTGCGCAGCAATTCCTGCGCGGCACGGTAACGCACAGGGGGTCAAAACGTATATGGTTCTGATCGTCTCGGTGGTACCTATTGGGATTTCGCGACAGTAAGCGCCGCCCATGCCTCTGGTCACTCGTAGTTTTAAATTTACCTTTCCCGCCCTCGCGCGGAAAGGACATCAAACATACACTAGGGCAAGCGCTTGCTTGCCTAGATCATTGCATGAACAATGAAGAAATTTGTTACTTGAAGTTTCCATACGTGCAAGATATTAAACTAAATTCAGAAATAAATAAATTTTGGCTTTCGAAAAACTGAAAATTTTCTTTTACTAACCCAAGCACAGAACTTATTTGTTTGTTTTTTTTGTACTTTAACTAGTCACGCATGGAAAATCATCACTGGAAGGAAGAAAAATAGTTGAACTTATAAACTTCTTGGCGGTTGCACCACGTTTACACTCACCACGTCGACATACTGTACATTAAAATAGTTGTTTTTGATAAAAACTTAATTATTTATTATTCCTTTCCTCTTCTATTTGTTTACACAAAGCGTGACGTCTAG
This sequence comes from Prionchulus punctatus, assembly GCA_034698125.1. NCBI lineage: Eukaryota > Metazoa > Nematoda > Enoplea > Mononchida > Mononchidae > Prionchulus > Prionchulus punctatus. Next base: position 31,189 of record JAQGBA010000303.1, on the reverse strand, counting down.
CACTGTATATTTTATACACAAATAAAAATACGCCGATTTGCTAAAAAAGCAAATCTAAAATTCAATTCATTACTATAATTATTGTTTCCAGCATTCCAGATAGTTTGAATAGGAATGCGTGATATTAAAAGACTTGTAATCGTATAATACGATTATTTGTGAATTCCGGAAAATTGAATGATTCAACATTTGCATAAATAGACTTAGCGTGTTTAGTCATTTTCGTTGGAAAAAAAGAGGCGAAACTCGTCTTACGCTTTTCGTTTTATGTACATAAAAGTTTCGACATCGAAAGAGAAAGCGGAGAACAACTACGTAGCTATACGCCGTCGGGCCCCGCAGAGTACGTCAGATTCTGTCATGGCTAAAAGATATACACCGAGAAGAATGTTCTGTCTAACGGTTTACATAGGTCCCAGTTTTGGCAACGGGCAAACATTCGAAACTTTGTTCACCAGACAAACTCGAGAAGCGAGTCGAGCTTAGCGAACGCCGTTTTGTTCGTATGTTTCTTTCAGAAACTTATAACGAAAATTTGTTAAGCGAGCGAAACTTTCCCTCGATTTACCTCGATCGTTGTCGAAAAGCGTTTCAAGTTTTTCAATGAACCTAGAAACTTCTCTTTGTTTAGCTTTTATCGTGTTCCAACGGGTTTCTTCACAGAATTAAAAACATGCTCTTATAAAACTCGTCACTAGCTCTTTTTGTTTTCGCATTATTGCATAATTAGGGCACGATTTGATTTTAGCGTATCGTTAATTCCCTGTTGGTGTTTTTCAGCTTAAATTTGACTTCAATTTTGAAGTCCTTCCGATTTACATAACGAACTCACCATGTCGGAAACGGTGACCGTTCGTATGAGTCGGGGAGACAGTAACACGCCATGGGGATTTCGTCTTCAAGGTGGAAAAGATTACGGTTACTCGCTGTCCGTCGGCAAAGTAAGCCGATAAACGTAAACAAAATAACGTTTGTATCCTGCAAACGCAAGAACAAACGCATTATCAAGGAGAAAATCTATTGCTATGATTATGAAAGCCTTTTCTAGAAACTTTAGTCAGACACAGCTTGAAACAAAAGCTGATTATAATTACAGGTTGCCAGTGGCAGTTTAGCAGATCGTGCAGGGCTTCAAGAAAATGACCACGTTAGTCAAATTGCTGGTCGAAATGCTGACGGTTTGCGACACGCCGAGGCTCAAGATTCAATTTTAAGAGCTGGAAATACATTGGATTTAATTATTCAAAGGTAGCGTTTTTTGAAACGCCTTTTTGCATTGTCTGTCTTACCTTCGATTTCTTTAACACTGAGCTCATTATTGGAGCCAACTGTACGTCTTTGTTTGTGACCACCGGCCGTGACAAACATGTTACGTATTTGTAACCTACATATATATTTCTTGGAAACATTGTGACGCAATTCGACGGTCATCATTCGACCGTCGAACCGACGAAACGGTGATGTTTAAAGTTTAGAAAATTACTTCATTTGCGAAACTTTCTTTCGTCATTAGAGTGAATTGTTTATGATGTCGAATGCTTGTTGTTATTATTCAGCATATAGAACTCGGTAGAATTTCTGAAACGCATTTGGAACGAATAAGATAATAAAATACTCTTTCAGGGGTGCTTCTCGAATTTGGATACCATCAATTACGCCCGCTGAATTTCCTGCAGTGGATTCGGCTCCAGTAAACTATTCTCTTGCTCATGACCATTCAAGAGTAAGATTGATCATTTTTGTTGAAAATTTCTTCAGCTTCTTTTTTTTACCTTTTTCTCCTTTTCACTTCTTCAAAAAATTGTTAGCATGTTGACAAATTTTTGATAGTAGCCGTGTCAACATTTATTTATGTAGAAAACTATTTTCATTTCACTTTTATTTTGTACGGAAGATAAGCGATTACAATGAATTTGGACGCAGCTGCTATGTGATTCGATTTACGTCAAATTAAACAACCTTCTGAAACAAATAATACGTGCATTCTTTAAAGGATGTGTCAACGATTGGTTCTGGTCATAATGTTCAAACGAAACCATTCGGTACGTCGTATTCATCGACGACGAACAAAAAATCGACAAGGACTTATCAGCAAACTACGTCGGGTGGACAACATTCTCCTGCAGACGCTTATTTGCAACAAACAGGAGGTTTGTTCGGCACCGAGTGAGTTTTGTTGAAACTATTTTTACTTTCATTAATTAAAAATTACCAATTAAGCTTCATTTCTTGTTATTATAGTCCTAATCTGAACCAACCACGCGATGAACCGTCGTATTTGAAATCGAAAACATTGGAACTGATTCAACAAAATGAACATACTAAAGGTGCGCATAAACCCATGGGGAAACCAAATTTAGCAGGGTTCGCCGCTAACGAAGTTGACCCAATGTTGTTTCAGTCGAGAACGTTCAGGAGACTCTCCACTAGATTAAACGATAATGGTAGTCGTCCAAATGAGAAGTTTTGCATTGAAAATTTAACTTAAACTGAATTCTTTCCCGTATTTTATGCGTTGACAAACAAAATACTCAACGAAAATCTTTTGAAATTCTGTAGAAATTGCTCGCTAAAAGAGAAATGAAATTGTCATTATTGTCATCGTGTAAAATATTTTCACGCGCTTTGCATTGGTTGATGGCCTATGCTTTCTTTTCTTTTTCTCTAAGCTTGCAATTCTTTTTGGGTCTTGATGGGTTTTAAGGAATTCTTCTTTTTTCTTACTCTTCTTATTCTGAATTCGTGTATTCCTACTAAATACTTGCTTTCTCTTTAGGTTCGACAACACCAATTGGTCAACCTCAGTTGTCGCCAAGGGCAGGCCCAGGTGAGCCAGGACTTGTACCAGGTGCTCCAGTCTGTGATAATTGCGGTCGAAGTATCCTGTAAGTTTCGAAATCTGTTTGAGTCTTATTTTCTTCGTCACCAAATCTCTTTCTTTTAAGAGGAGTTTTTTGCAAAGCCGGAGGCAAAACTTTGCACGGAGATTGTTTCAAATGTGCAACCTGTGGAAACTCTTTGAAGAATGTTGGTGAGCTGTTTTAATTTTTTTCTTCGTATTTTCATGTCATCTTGCACTGATTTGAATATTTTTAGGTTACTTTTTGGTCAACGAAAAACTTTATTGCGAAATTCACGCACGTCAGCAAAAGGATAACCAATTCAAAGCAACGCCACCAGTTGACCCAAGTGTTTTCGCGTAAGTCAGACCGAAACGAAAACTAAATCCAATTGTAGCGAAATAAATCCAATAAGTATGTAAATTGTAAGTACGTTAGGTTTAACAAAGGAGTAGCAGACACGCTTCTTCACAATAAATGTGCAAAATTATGAAATTAAATGCTGATTACACATTTTCCTGAATACAACTTGTGCACAGTTATAATTAGGACTTTTTGCATTTCTAAACATGTTTCAGCGGTCGAGGTATACCACCGTTAAGGTCTACGAGAAGTCCTGAACCAGTTAAAGCTTTGTAAGAAACTAAAACAAGCTCACCTCTTTCTCATTCCCTTCAATTATTTTATTCTTTCGTAGCATTAGAATCATCTCTTTACGTAGCTTAGTTTTGTCTTCATTGGATCTTTATTAGATTCTGAAACAACAAAAAGTGTGTTGTTCATTGTAGTTACCAACCTAGTATTTTACAACCACCGGGCAGTCATCAAACTCGTTCGTCGTTGAGTCCTCGAGACGTTCATCAAGGGAGCAGTACGTTTAATAAATCGTCAACGTACACCAGCAGTCGTACAACGTCGGGAGCACCTCCACCTTCTTCGGCGCCGTTTACAAACTACAATTCGCCATCTCCTGGAGCTGGTAATTTATTAGTTTAGTTTCAGTTTTTGTTTTCCAAGTTGCTATTCAACAACCTATCTCCATCGAGCTCGCCACGTGAAATTAAGAAACGGTTAATGAAATGGGCATCAAATTTCTCTGAAATTTAATGTACATATATAGGTCAGGTTGGAACTTGGCCTCGACAGCGAACCATGCCAAACAGAGCTTCATCTTTGTCCACATTTCAAGAGGAGAATTCGACAGGCTTGTTGAAACATAGAATGCCTTCTTTTGATAACCTTCACCAGAAAACTCGAGAAGAAGAAAGTTTTTCGGCTGTTTGGTCAACCACCATAGGTCAAATTACTGACCTTAATTCAAAAAGCGAATGTCCAATCGTTGATGTTCAAGATGCCATAGATGCCAAACTGGCGGCTTTAGATACCCTGAATGATAACAATGCGCTCAAAAATGACATTCAATTACAAACTGACGATTCCACAAAAACAAAACTAAAGACGAAGCTGATCGGCGACAAATCGAATCAAATTACTGACGAAGCTAGTCCAGAAGAACTGGCTAAAGATGTTTCAAACGTTTCCATTGTTTTAACTCAACCTTCGTCACATAGCCTCGGTTCGACTGTAAATACAAATATCCAAGACCAAGAAGCTAAAGAAAATACCGAAATAGAGAATGAAACTGTAACGTCTTCCGAAGAATGTGTTTCTACTTCCGCAAAAGAAAACGAAGTATTAGATTATTCGAAAGAATCGGAGCCCGTTGATAAATTACCTCCATCAGGAGCATTAATTAAAACTATGGTTTTCACAAGAAGCAACACAAATAATCGTCAAGACAGCTCTGAAACGGTTACAGATTTGTTATCATACTCGAACCAAACTTATTCCGTCAACGATTTTCTCTTCTCAAGAATCAAAAATTCGATGAGCGCCCCTCCTTGGAGGACTCGTAAGAATCCCTCTGAGTGAACTGTCGAACTTTACTTTTGTACCGCAATTCTTCATTCGGTTATTTGTGTATGTTCTTGGTTTTGGATGTTTTCCGAATAATTTCCCGTTTAAATTAATCGATTTTTTTACATTTCGACCTATTTTTCTACTCTTCATTGCTCATTCAACATTTTTTGGGAAAGTTAAAAGACTGTGTTTTTGCTTTAGCTGCTCCTGGGTCAAAATTCGGCGGAGGTCAGTTTGCTGGGCCGAGAGCGGCTCCCAAACGTGGTCGAGGAATATTGAAACATTTGCACGATGGTCCGCGGATCCCCGTTTGCGAAGGATGCCGCAGAGAAATAAGGTACAAATAACAAACTAAAATTGACTTCGTTTGCCAAAAATCCAATCTGTATATTTGTATTGTAGAGGGCCGTTCGTATTGGCCTTGTCGAAAACCTGGTGCCCTGACCATTTCGTTTGCAATACAACTTCCTGTCGACAGCCTCTGATCGACATTGGTTTCATTGAAGAAGGCGGCTCAATCCATTGCGAACGTTGTTACGAAAGATATTATGCTCCAACTTGCTCGAAATGTCAAAGGAAAGTCATGGGAGTAAGCTCATTTGCGGTTATTTTCATGTTTCTTTTATCTTTTTATTAAAGATGCTTTTTCCAGGAAATTTTGACTGCTTTGCAAAAGCAATATCATCCTGAGTGCTTTACTTGCTCCCATTGTCACAAAACATTTGGAACATCGTCGTTTTTCGTGGAAAATGGTCAGCCTTTCTGCGAAGCTGGTGAGTAATCTTGGAAAATTAAGAAAAATCTTTGTCGCAGAATGAGCCAAACGGTTTCTTTTTCGTTTTCACGAGAGAGTTCATTCTACATTATAAAATCTAATTTTGTTGCATTATTATAACAACAAAAAATAGGAACTCTGTGCAGATTTCGACCAATTACAGTTTCTAAATAAGAATCATTTTTTGTTTCTCAAATATTTTAAACTTGTTCGAGACTTTGGATATCAATTTAAAAATTTGTTAAAGATGATGAGTATAGCTTTTTGCTTATTTCTCTTTCCGTTATTTTGACAGATTGGAATAATTTGTTCACAACAAAATGCGCTTCGTGCGAATTTCCCATCGAAGCCGGCGACCATTGGGTGGAGGCTTTAGGAAACGCATACCACTCGAATTGTTTCAATTGCAGCGTAATATAAGAAATTTAAAAAATTTACTGCTCCTGTTGCGGCCTGATTTTTCTTTCCTAAATTTTATTCTTATTTTAGCATTGTCAAAAAACGCTAGAAGGTCAAAGTTTCTATGCTAAAGGAGGTCGTCCTTATTGCAAAGCTCACGCTTAAAATTCGTACAACCTGACAAGAAAATAAATCCTGCTTTACAGCTAAAAGCGACAGAATTATCTTTCAAAAGAATAATTAATAAAAAAATTGCTTTTACTTAAAAAATATTTTTTATAGTGCCTCGTTTTTATCTTTAGTATTAACGAAATTGGTATCTGAAATTGGTGTAGCTCTTATCTTATATAGACAAGTTTTTTGTGGTACGATTTTTCGGTTCGTTGTTGGTGCATATTACGACAGGTTTCAGTTAGGATTTATTGTACTGTTGGTTTTTAAATTTTATTAGATTATTTATTTATTTAGCCTTACGTAATTGAAATGTATTTTACTGTGAAACGAAGTATTTTTGATAACGATATGCGAGTGCTTTTCGTAAGAATGTTCAGTATCGTCCACTAGCTTTTTTAATTAGTGAGATATACATAGTAGCTTTGCAAGAAAAAATAAAAAAGTTTTGTTTTGTAAAATTTCTTTACTTATGGCATAAAAACAAAAGTAAATAAAAAATAAACATTTCAGTTCTGTGGGAAAAAATGGCACAGTAAACGCGAACGAAAGTATAAAAAATGAAATAAAAAGCAACGGAAATATGAACATTCCAGTCATAGTTTAGGCGCTAATTAGGGCAATTTTTTGTTCGCTTCGACCGCTTTGCGTGGTGAAAGTCGATTGCGCATGTTTTCCGACTGCCTAGCCGAAATATCAGATAAAATAATTCCGTCGGACGATTTCTGATTATAACTGTGTTCATCGACAACGGGAAACGTTATCGGAATAGTTCCAGGAGCCGAAGCTAGATTGTTAACGGTAACAACCATATTCGGTCGTGTTTGTACCAGGTGCGATACCTTATTGGACACCTTGGATTTCACAAACGCTCCTGAAGTAAATTCACAATTGATATAGCCGTTGCTGCTGGACGACTGCGGCACAGGTGAAAAAGATATTCTTTCCGAGACTGAATGTGAAACTAAGTTTCGCCCGACAACAACAACTTTTCTTGGAGGTGTTTTTCTCATAACGTCGCCAGTAGGAATCGAAGAATTGACAACGACCGGGGCTTCGGAGCGGCGATTATCCAAATTTGATCCAACGATTTCCGATTTCCCTTTAATTTCATCATCGGAGTCGTCATCCAACGTAACGATTTGCCACGAACGATACCGTTTCGGTTTAAGAACGGCAACGATTTCAACTTCGTCGTCGGAATTCGAACTGTCGTTTGTAGACGGATAACTTTGCGACGACGGGCTTTCGAATGATAATGATAATGATAATGATGATAATGAAGAAGAAGAAGACGATGATGATGATGATGATAATAATGATGATGATAACGATGATGATGGCGTGGAAGAATCGAACGTGCGCGAAAAATCATTTGACTGTTGACTCGATGACGACTCGTTCGTGTAAGATCTTGAATCGTTCGATACTTCTTCTGACAACATCGACGAATTAACAGACGACATATTTCAGATTTTTTGATAAAGTTATCGCTTGTTAGAAATGAAAAACATAAATAGGCGAAGACGATATGTAAGTGACCGTTATCATGTTTACTGGTTGCCATATCGTTCGTAAAACTATGCATTTAATGCAAATTTTTTTGTTGTGTTTTTGCCAAGAACATACCTTTTCTTCGCAGAAACCAATCGTCGGCTCTGATATAGTTTGCATGTATTAAAAAAGTTTAGTTCCAAAAACGTTAAAAACTCTTCTTCTGCAGCTAATATGTACAAGCAACTCAATTGGTTTGATAACAGTAATTTTCATTTCAAAATTATTTGACTATTTTAATGAAAGCAAACTCATTATTTACATTCTGATAAATAATGTAAGAATAATACAGAAAGTTATCACATACTTTCCCAAACAAATCATTCCAATGAATTTTGTCGAAAAGAGCAGTTGACAAAATTGCATGTTGGATTTTTTTGTTCGGTTATTAAAAACAGCTAAACTACGAAGGACACAAATGGAAAATAGGTTAGACTTTTTTCTCCAAAAGGCGATTGTTTGCTTCAAAAGTTTCTTTTTGATTCGAATATCTTCGAGGGCATAGACAGTATCGTGCATCTGGTCCTGGATCACCTTGGGCGCCCGGTGGGCCGATAAGGGTTCCTGCCGAACCTGCTTTCCCCGGCAAACCTACGGGACCAGGACCACCAACCGTGATATCAGCAGGGCCTGTTTGTCCTTGTTTACCCGGCAATCCTTTATCTCCAACATCGCCGACGGGTCCCGGTATTCCTTTTGGTCCTTTAGCCTGTCGTGTAACTGTTGCATCTTGTCCTGGTAAGCCTTTCGGACTATTGCCATCTTTACCATTTATTCCAACGGGACCCATTTCTCCTGGAGTACCCGGATTTCCGTCTCTTCCGGCCATTCCTAGGCACCCGTTCGCCCCTTTCATTCCTTGAGGACCTGCAAAAGGCAACTGTTTTTTAAACATGTTTTTTCAAGAAGACTACATTACTTACCAGCATTTCCTGGATTGCCCGGGAGACCTGGTGGTCCGGGAGGGCATTGTCCGCACTTTTTGCTATTTAACAAATCGCCTCCGTTCGGATTCCAATCCTTCCCATTTTTCCCATCTAAACCTGGTGCACCGTCCGGTCCCGACCAACCAGGCGTGCCAGGAACGCCTGCAGGTCCAGCAGGGCATCTGTTTTCTGGATTACACGAACATGTCCGTTTTACTCCTGTTTCTAAGCCGTTCCCGCCACCGTTTGGACCGTTGTTCCCGCCGTTTGCACCATTATTTCCGCCGTTCGGACCGTTATTTCCACCGTTTTTTCCGTTATTTCCACCGTTTTGTCCATAGTTACCGCCACTATTCGGACCGTTATTGGCGCCGCCGTAACCACCAACGTTATTGGGTCCATTATTTCCACCACCACCACCATTAGGTCCATTACTACCACCGCTTGGTCCATAGTTGCCACCAATAGACGATCCACCGTTATTTCCTCCACCTCCGTAATTCGTTTGACGAATTGATCGAGGACTGGGCGACAGTACCATCATGTCGCTCCAAACTTCATTGGAAAGAATCTAAAAAAAAGTTCACAATGTATTCGAAAAGTTTCATTTTCTTGAACCTCATCTCACTTTAAATTCTTCCATTTCGAGGTCCAGTTCGTTCCAAACTTGTTGAATATCGAAGTAAATTGTTGGAACCATACTTACGCACAAAATCAGCGATAAAACGCTCAGTGCTGAAGCGAAACATACTGATAAACGGACCGAAGAAGGTACCGCCATTGTTGAACAGTTCGTCTTATCGGTGGCAAAGTCGATTCAATATGTCGTAATACCGTTCAAGTTTTTTTTGAGAACCTCTTTATAACTGAGTAAATATGTTGGAAGACCTAGTTTATTTAAATTAGAGACAATTTTCGACAAGGTCGACGGTTGGTGCGAATCCGTTTTTTAGATCAATTAGCCTTAATCGTTCAATTATATCGTCAAATTTTGAACGCGTCGTGTATTTTTCGTTTATAGACTTTATAACGGCGAAATTGCTTCGCGATATCATTAAGTTGTTTTTCGGTACCGTTCTTTTTTTATTTAGGGCATGCACAATAAATAACCTTACAAAGTTTGATTATACCATTCAAAAAAACTGGAAAATATTTGTAATTTGTTTTATAAGTCACGTTTAGTTTTACAGCAGCAACATATTTTGTTCCACAGCTTCACGCAATACTCGTGAACCTGCAAGAAAATAATGTAGTTTGAAACGAAAAGAAGCTCGAAATAGCTTTAGATTTAGATTGTACTTCAGCATTTCCAGTAATGTGAAACAAACAAATGGCAACACCCAATAAAACATTTAACACCGCAAGCGTTCCATAAAGCCAAACGTACCGGGGCTGAAAAGCGGCGAAGGTGCCCGCAACCCAAGACATAATGTTCAACACTAGGATAATGAACAAGCTGCTTTGGCTTACTCTAAAAAAGGTAAACTTACGGAACTTTTTCCTCGCCCGCTGACTTTTAACTAAAGGAAAATCATGATGCAACAAAAGGGCTCGCTAAAAAACTTACAATGCCGAATTTCTTTTCACGTGCGAGTCAAACGGTAACGGTTTCAATCGGACAAGAGTTGCAGCTTCTGCCATTATCATTATTATCCCAGTTGCAATTACAATAGGATAAATAGTTCCACCTTGGGCGCGATTGCCGGGTGTGAGATTTAACCAACATCTGCAAAAAATGGTTCCTTAAATGTTGAAATTAGATAACACATTGTTTGTTATTTACGAATAGGTTGACGGATATTCGTTGTAATAAAAACCGGCCAATATTCCTGTTATTATACCCGGCACACCAAAACCGATCAACAAAATTTGAAATCTATTGTAGAATCCTCCTACGCTGACAACGTTTTGCAAGACTACGTACACTTGCAATGCTTCCAAAATCATAAACGTAAAATTTGATAAGGTAAAAAATTGCAAGAACACCGATGTTACAATGCAAACAGTCTAGAAAATGATTTCGTAAAAAATTTGAAGATTCTTGTTTTAATACTTGTCATTTACGTGCTGGTTTGTAGCCTTTTTTAGTGTTAGAATTAAAATATGCGCGATAAGCAGCGAAATTTCCTGGCCCATTTGGGGTATTCTTTCGACCGAAAATATTCTTGAAAAAAAAGTAAAACGTGCGCAATTAGTAACATTTCCATCAAATTTCGACGAATACCTGAGGATAAGAAAAACGCCTAAAGTGAAAGCCAGTAAACCAATTAGGACTGCGCAAGAACTTCCTTCAACAACTGCTACTGTAAGTCGAATATTAGGCGCTAACGGGTCTGGTGCCTGTAGAATTTGGTAATAGATGGAAATCATGAATTAAAAAAGTATAATCTACTTCGCTTGGATCAGTCGTAGTCGGTGGCGGTTTATTGCTGTGCGCCGTACAGTTTATTGTCACCGGTTGTGGCGGAAGACAAGATACATTTTTTAATGTCTGATACCCTTCGCTCGTGCATTCGCCATATTCGCACGTATAGAAACTTTCCTCTTAAAACAAACGTCATGGTATTTATTAGCTGAATTCCTGCAAGTTTTTACTGAACTGTTTTACCGCAGACAGGAGGTAAAATTGTAATCGTGTTTTGTATCAAAGGGCTGGTAATATTGGCAACCAAACCTTTCAAGACTGAATTAACCACAAGATCGCTCGTAATGTTAAGAATGCCGACCAGCGGGTTAACCACGCTCGAAAGAACTGCAGTAATGTTCAACGTCAAAAGTCCAGCGACTGTACCACCGACTAATTTCTCTACTTGGCCTGTAATGTGTAATAAAAATTTCAGTCAACATGGGTAAAACAAACTCTTTTACTGTCCGTAATTACCAACAGTACTAACGACTGCAGCGCCAACGTCTCCGAGAGTTTGGGAAACGGCTGCCACAGTGGCCTGTGCAGCGGCAGCTAATGCTTTAGCTTCGCAGGCAAGATCAAGGAAAGCACATCCACTTCTTTTTTTTCGACGACCAATGGGAAAGGGCAATGGAGTTGTGACGGAACACGGTCTTGTGAGGATTTCGCAATATGTACCCGAGTAGTTCGGCATACAAGTGCAATTGAAAGTCGGGCTAATCGTGCATGTGCCATTGTTTAGACACGGTTGAAATTCGCAAAAGTCTGAAAGGTGGAAATTTTTTCGATATTACGATGTTAGCAAACAAATTTTAGCAACCTTCCTTCGTTTTATGTTACTTTGGCATGAAGGAAAGTTGTCATTCCAAGTTCCATTGGTCCCGCAAAATATTGTGAGGGAATCGTGAGGCGCCTCGTCGCTGCCGTTCAAAGCATAGCCCGTATTGCACGTAAGTGTCGCTTGACTGTTCATGGCAAATTTGGTTGGATCGCTGTAGACAATGTTACCTTGTGAATCCGATGCCAAAGGTGAACATTTAGCTAAATTTGAAGGCAGAAACCGATTTATGCGTCGTTTCCTTTGTTAGAAATGCAATACTTACGCACGCATACGGGCGTTAGCGGGTACCAAGAACCATCGAGACATTGTGCGGTATTAATTTTTTGGTATGGGGCTGAGTTTGAATCGCATAAAATAGTTACAAGGGTGTTCTCCGGTACTGGTGATCCGTCTGCAGTAATTATTGGTTGAAATGTAACGTTATTTGTATTTACGGAAGTAATTCCAATGCAACCAGCTGCAATGCAAAACAGGGAAAATTCAAATCAGCAATCAGTGATGGAGTACTTATTACCGTTGCAATTTATATTAGCCGTCCATGAGCCGTTTTGGCACGTAGTTGTTGTCGTGCCGCTTGCGCAAGTCAGGCTTGCGGTTGTTCCATTGCTACAGGTTGTATCGCAATCAGGAGAAAACGTAACATTACCATCCGTCACGCCGAACGTCGAACACTCTCCTATATCAATTCAATGGATCGTTAATTGCAATTTATCGTACAGCGTTACGCTCATAATATGTTACCCGAAATTGGTCTCATGCAGATAACTTGAAACAAAGCGCTATCGCACGAAGTGGTCGCCCATTCTTTGTTATACACATCGTAGCTGCCTAACGAAACGGCACACGATCCGGGTACATCGCAATAATTCCACGGGCAACAGTATCGGCACCCGACAGGCGACGGTTCTTGGCTTATGGGGTTGTTAGACGAGTAAAACCAATTTGACCAGGTATCATTTACGTCCGACTTGTCGTGCCACAAATAGCGACCTCCTAAGTTGAAGTAGGCATTGGCGCTTAACCAGATATCGTCGTTGTTTTTATAATCGGGATCGGTTATAGATGATCTGAATGAAGAAACGAGTTATCTTCGGACGTATTCAATAAATAGCGCTGACGAACACCTATAAGCATTAAGACTGTTCCAATCTGTCAAATTTTTGATGGTTGGTAAATGCGCGTTCATTGCTTCGCAATACGCTTTGGCGTCGAACCATGTCATTTTGGTGCCTCCATAAAAGAAACAGTTATCTCCTTGTTGCGTCCAATTAGTGGGGCAGTTATCAGCTAAAATAAAGTTTCAAATCTGTTTTTGTCATTCTTAACCGTAACAACCGGTTAAACTTCTTACATTTACATATTCCAACAAAATAACTGCCAATTATCAAGAAAGCAATTGTTTTAACATGATTAACATCAAATTTGTGTTTGCTGTTCATGGCGAGACGACGCAATACAGTAAGGAAACTTGTGATTTTTGAACCATTTGTAACTCGTACATAGTTGTTCGATAATAGAATTGTTTTCTGGAGACCGAAAGAACTTCTTAATAATAAATTCGTTTCTTCAGCAACATAATTCAATAGTGTGCTTGTTGAATAGTATTGTCAAGGACGATAAAACAATACGGTTACGATTTCAATCTAAAACGTGCTGTTATAGTTTTGCACGATTGATTTAACAGATTGCTAGCTTTTGGAAAATTAATTACTTCCAGTCTACTAAACGTTGGATAAAATTGTAAACACATTGAAGGTCGAGCTCGACCACTTTTTTTTGTCAAGGTTTTTTGCTCGGTTTCTTAAACTAGGAGCAATCTGGATGAAAAATCGAAGCCCTGTATAGTCGCTCACAACTAATCCGCACTTAGCCCCACACCCTAATAAGTCTCTCGTTATTATTTGCACTAATTGAATAGGTGGTTCGATGGAATTACAAAAATACCACCCTTAATCCTGTTCCGAAGGTTTGGAATGAAATGAATTCGACGTGTAGTTTGTTTGTATTTCGCTATAACTAGTGCAATTTCTGATGCGAATATATAAATTGGTGTTTCTCTGCCTGAGCTGGAAACTAAATACTTTTTCGAGAAGTTTGAAAAACTACGACTTCGAAAAATGCACTTCAAAACATTAAATGAATTTAAATTGGTTACGAACGTGTGCATCTAGAAATAAATTTTTTCGAACGAAATAAAGTACCACAATTCCACAAGGTGGAATGTAATTCGCGTTCGAAAGTTACTGTGTTACAATCATTTACAAAACTGTAATAGGACCGCGTAAACGATTTATACAAACCATTTTTATCTGGTTTAATAAACAAAACTTCGGAGTTTTTTATTTGCGCCATAATGCACTGTTACCAATACATTGTATGTCACAAAATGTTTACGAATAAATAACTTTTTACACGTAAAATGAACTTATATAATCGAAAACAGCATGACACAGTTTTGGGTCACAAAGGACAAAAGTGTGAACTAGAAATAGAAAGTACATAATTCGTAAAACTAAAGCTTTTTAATTGAACCAATTTTGTTTCGTCGCGGCAACGGTGGCGGGCAGATCCCATTTAAATTAATTGCTAGAGAATCGTTCCAAATTTCTTCGTAAATATTTTCATCGAACCTATCTGTTTTCTTTATTTCAACTGGAAACTTAGATTCCGACGACTTTATTAGTTTCGTCGACGCTTTATCACTTTTCAAGAAGTTCCGAAATTGCTCGCTTGGTTCGACTTCGTCGATATCTAACGAGCAACTAATACCTTTCGGTGATTGAAATTTTGATTTACCATTTGTTAATGTTTTCTGATTGCCTCTATTTACGATAAAAGTTTCGACCGAATCCAAATCGTAGAATTCCGCTTCTCGATAATAATCATCAATAGTTGATTCACAATTGGACATGCAACGAGTGGTACTGTAGGTCGACGAGTGACCACTACCGTAACCCAAGCTGCTCGAATCGTCGACGATGTAATCCGATATTTGTTTCGGCATGACAGAAATTAAACGTTTTTGCTGAATCATGATACAGTAAAAAATATTGCGAAATGTTGTCGAAAAACGATCCAGATAAAAAGTGCTACAGCAGAAAAAAAAGTTCAGTCCAAAATCGCGAGCAAACTGGACAGTTCGGGGGATACGACAGTTCTTTCGTTGTCATACACGAGACTCTGTCAATGATTTAAAAAGAGAGAGAGAGAGAGAGTTCAATCCGAAACGCAGTGAAACGAATGATCCTTTTGGCAATAGCCTATTATAGATAGACCCACGGTTTTTCGAACTCTCTGAAAATGTACACAAAACCGACTTTGTATGCCTTTAACCGAGCACTTTTGTGAATCGTCGAAATAGTCAACGTTTGTCAAACTGCGTAGTCGATTGATGCTCCAAAGTCCTTTCGTCGAGACGAGTGACGACAAATATGTTCACTCGGTACTCTCTCTCGAAGTCGGCGTTATTTGATGGGACTGGTTCTTGGTTGGTTCGAAGCTGAGAAATTTTTGATTTCGACTGTATTTATAAAAGGGTCCTCAAATGTTCCCGTACAATATAATGATTCAATAGTGACGTATTGTTAAATTGCCGACACATACGAGTACATACCTATTTCTCGCGTAAAGGCGAACATGAAATGTGTGAGAATTGTACGCAGAAAGCAAAAAACGCAGCAGACGAGTTTTATAAACAGTTTAACAAGCGTTTTTGGAAGCAATTGCCTTACGAGTTTTAAATTGAGTAGGTACTTGATTTTAACTATAAGAAAAATAGTCAAAAGGTATATTATTTCATTTGATTTCATTGATAAAGGGAAAAATAAAAAAACATTAAAGTCTCGATTTACAAAAAAATTAACAAAATGTCAAATCAACCGCTGAAAACCAACTACTTATCGAACGCAAATTACGATCAAACTTTATAATTGTAAAAGATATTATGTATAAAATTCGAATTTGTTTTTTTTATTCGTCGCCTTTGTTGGGATCTTTCTCGTTTGGATCTGCTCCGATTTTGTTTTTTTCCTTTAGGTTGACTCGGTTGTGATTCGTCGTTTTGTGGCATTCGATCATTAGAATTCGTTATCTGTTCCAAATACAAGTTTTGTGATTTTCTCGATACCGATTTTCCACCTTTTTCAGTCGGCTGCAGCTGAAACGGCGGCAAATGTCCAATTCGACCTTGTTCGGAATCGTCTTTTATCTACCTCTTCTGTTTGCCTTTCGTTTTTCCGGCTCGTTTTGGCGATGAGTCTTCTTTGTACCACCCCTCTTTCGCCGATTGCGAGTTTCGCTTCTGCGGTTGCGATGTCATGTTATCATCTTCTGTATCACTCGGTTCAATTCAGACAGCGGCATGTGCTCGATTTGATCTTTAAAGGAACTGATTCTTTTCTCTTTCTTCATATTTTTCACTTTAGATTTCCTACGCGTTTGCGGGATGATCAATAATATCAAGCCATCTGTCACTTCTTTCTGCTCTTCCGGTTGCTTTTCTTTTTTCGGTGAAATCGGATTTTCTCGGTGTCGATTTCTATTTCGTTCGTTTCTTCTCGCTCCGTTGTTCCGTTTTGATCTTGGTTGACATGTCTACAAGGCGCGGACGATGTCGTCGCAACTTCGACTTTAAAAGCAACTTCCGTGTCAGATTAAAACGCAGCATTCAAACGCAAATTAATTCAGAAATAAGCTTGGAGAGAAAAAATGCTGACTTGAGAACTTGTAGGCTTGAATTCTGACTGCGATTTCGCTGTCCCCGTGCCATTTTCGTTTCCGTAAATGCATAGATATGCGGCGGCAAGAGCTAGTGTGGCATCGAACTCTGTTGTGTTGCTATTATTTATGCTAATTTCATCCACGCCAAATATTTTTATTATTTCCCATTTATCAATATTTCTGTATCATTTTATAACACATATAATTACTTTTTATCCACGCTTTTCGATTATGTTTATAATTCCCAATTCAACTCCTCCCAACCCTAACTTTTCCATCCTCTTTCCCCTTTGCTTACAATCCATCCGAACCCTTCCCTTTAGCTCTCTCCGAAAAATCCCTTTAACCTTTCATGCTTTTAGCCTTCCGCCCTTTCTTAATCATCCTTTATTTTATATAATGTATTCACGGTTCGATTCTTTGGCAGTTCTGTTATTAGTTCGTGTCCAATCGTTTTCAGTCGTTATATTCGGCTCCGAAAGTTTTTAAAGTTTTCTCAGAAACTTCAAAATCTCAACATTTCCGAGAGCTGCGCAATTAAGCTACTTTGCATAATGTGGCAAATTACCGGCACCACACTAGAATGGGAATTGCTATAATCACATTTGTGCAACGAATTTGTCTGTACAGTACATGAAACAAGTGAAAAATACGACCGTTTACACTGCTGTTGTGAAATGAAATTGACTTAATTTGCAACGATTTATCACTATTTTTAATACAGTGCTCGTTTTTTAATTTGCAAACCAAAAGTTGATGAAACAAAAGAAACGAAATAAAATAGCGCTGCCAAATGGAAACTGAAGGATAATTAAACGCGAACATAACAAACACAACGAAAACATCGCGAATAAAAAACCTGCGCAAAACAAGAAAAATTAAACAAAATAAACTTTTATAAATAACATGCCGTAAACCATTAGAAAAACAAAAATAAAATCGAAAAAGACCTCCTTTCAAATCAACAAAGTAGTTTTAGTTCTTGAAAAACTCAAAATATAATTTAGAACCAATCATGGACACAATCCTTAACGACAATAATAATTATAACATCCATAACCTATCCATTAAATGAAACAAAAACAAGGTGCTTTTTGTCTGTGTTGAACAATAGAAGAACGAAACCAGTTTCTTCTTTAATCTTGTTTTTTATCTTTCGCTCTCATTGCACGAGTAGTATCTTGATCAGCTTCGGGCAAATTACGAACTTCGTTTTCCAACTTTTTAGCTGAAAAGACGACGAATTATTAAACGGTTGAGAGGAAAACTGATTGAAAGCAAATATCGACCCGTAAACCGCTTGAATTACCCAAAAAAGCAAGCAGCACATTCACCGTTATAGCAAAAAAGCATTAGTATATAATTTAAAAATGTGCCCCCAAATTGTTTTGATAAGAACCGGTTTTCGGTTTACGTACATTGAACTAATTGATCACCTTTTCGTTTATTGGGACGCATTTGGTAACGCGGCTTCTGTTGAGCCGTACGTTCGCGAACCCGTCTCAAATGAAAATTAATGAAATTCCACATCATCCAAACTTGTAAAAAGCAAACGGCCAGTAGACAGTTCAATCTTATGAACGTCGTGTTGAAGTTTCCGCTGCTAAGATCGACGTGCGGCGTCTCCGACGTTCGCAAACCGTACCAAAACGTTAAACCAGCCAATCCAACGGAACACAAACGAACGAGAACGAAGATAATGTTCCAGAATTTGAATCTTAAATCAGCAAATATTTAAATTTTTCAAATGTCAAAGAAACTTTGTTATCATTTATTAGAGTACCCTGGTCGAGCGATTGATGGCTTTTCGGCAAAATGAGCCAAGCGACAAAAATGAAACACGGTTTCAGCGATGTAATGAAGCAATAAAATGCAAATTGCAACTCTAGTGAAGCTAAAAATTAAGGATGCAATCTTTCAAGAAAAGATCTCAATTACTAAATTGTTAAAAAATTGTTTCTACTTCAGTGCGTACGCGGCTGTAATGAAAATTAAATGAATGGCGGCGTAGAAACTTCTCGATTTAATTTCTTCCCGTTTTACTTTTTGAAAATAAAATTCGGGGAAAACGTGCAACCAATAAGAAATCTGAAACATTTGATACAGTCATTAAAAAAAGAAAAGTTAAAGTTAATTAGAAAGTTTAAGAAATAAAAACGTTCAATCAAAGTGAAATCATACCTGAACCAAAAAGAAAAACTTCAAGAAGAAACTCATGATTCGATGATTAGCCGGATAATTCTCCCATAATAGATGTACGTTCGTGAACAAGTCGTCCTTTAAAAAATATGACCAGATTTTACAGAAAAATGCGTGAAAGTGAAACGAGTTGTTTCTTTTACTTGGCTAACAATATATCCGGCGAAAGAGGCCGAAAACAAGGAGAAAACGAGAAGTTGTCCGGATTCGTTGAATTTCGAGGTTTTTATTTTCGACAAATGAACTTTCCGTTGTAATTTGTCAACGCCGTATTCCTGGACGACAGCGTGTATGACGATACAAATAATCATGTAGAAAAACGTCGTCGCCACGTCTTTAAACCCGGCTTTGTAGAAATAAAACGTTTCTTGGGTTTCTAAAAAACGTTTTAAAGACATGTTAATATTAATCAAAACAAAACAGAAAGGCCTTTCAATGAAACTATTCATTTTTAATCTATTATCAACAATCAATGCAATTTTAGCTTGCTAACTAAGGAAAGTTAGAGATGTTCTACGAAAGCAGTGAAACAGATTTCGGCTTGGATAACAAATCAAAACAAACATATATTTAACAATTTTGTCAAGACAATAAAAGAAATATATTTACGTGGATTAACTTCGGTGACATTATGCTGAGTTATGACGAATATGGACGCTAACGGAGACGTAATTTGGAACATCAATCCGGCGACGAATAACATGGCCACGCAGGACATAATATCGGCGTGATTTTGAATAATAAATTCTTGACTTAAAATCGGTGGATTTTTCGTCGTCTTTCGACCAGAAGCCATTCGCCTCAATTGTTGTTCTTGACCCATTTTTGTGCGCTAATTTTATTTACCTAAGCCGTAAAACGAAGCACAAAATCGTCAGGGAGTTTTCTAATGAAAACGAAAACTGAAAACGGGAAAGTCGCCCGTGCAGTTTACTGTAGAAAGACTGCAACCACAGTAAACGTTAAAAAATTGCACACAGAAGTTCCACTTTAGTCCTTTACCTACTCGTCTGCGTTGCTGAACGGAGTGAAAATTTGAATTGCGTTTAAAACTACCGTAACAAAATCGTACAAAATCATTCAATAACAATTACATATACAATCTGCTGGAATAAAAGCACAGTAATCCTAAGTTAAAATTTACAAGCCAAATTCAGTTATTGATTATCGAGCATGTGATTAGATTCAGGTAGGCAATAAACCGTTGTCTCCATCATTAATCCATTAATTAATTAATTAATCGATTAAAAATCAATACCTGAATAGGGATTGCAAATTTTTACTTTTGGATTACTGTGCTTTTATTCCAGTCGTTGTTATGAAAGGACTTAAAAGATAAGAGTACCATAAATAGTTTCGAACATTGCACAACGACTAATTCGAGAAAATTGTAACTCACTTGAAACTGCGGCTGTGGCAGGAAGAACTGCAATGTGGTCGCTCGCTAAGCTCATGTCCATGAGCCAATAAGAGGGAAAATTCGCGAATTAACCCAAGAAACTTAATCTTCACATTGTCAAATCATATTTCATTATAATAAGCAAGAAACGAAAATATGACGCTTCTAAAATAACCCAAAAACGATCACTCATTTTAATCATTAATAAATTATTAAAAAAATTTTTGTAAGTGCTATTTCATCAAACATTTGAAAGGTGTTTGGAACAATGAAACTACAAATGTATGTTATCAAAAATGACAACAACACGTTGCAAATGTCATTTATTTTTGTCCAAAATCCTTTACGTTTACGTTACGTTTCGATTACTGACGACCAAAGAATTTTTTAGAAATGTAACTGAAAAGTTGTTTTTTGACAACGACAATGACAGGATAAATCAGAAAACAGCAGAAATTTGTCTGCCTGTCAGGATACGAGACATGTTGACGTGAATTTTATACATAGGAATAAAACTAGCGTGGGGTTGAATTTACCAAAATAGTCTAAAAATGTCTATAATGCTTGAAGCTGCTAATAACGGTTAATTAGAAAAAGTTAAACTGATTCTAAAGAATTCAATTTGTGAATGAAACTGTAAAAAATGTTCAAAATGGCAAATACACAAAAACAAACTTTGTTTCACAGAAAAGATTATGGACATATGGATAGGCTACCGCGAAAGTAAAATAATTTGTCACATGCGTTACTAATTCTTTTTTGTTTATTCTATTTAGTCATTAAAATGAGGCAAAAATGAAACATTTCATTGAATTTTGAATAATAGAATAAAACCATAGCTATTGTGTTTACATGTTGTCGAAAAGCGAGCGATTGGCTATAAAATTTGCATTGTTTAGTTTCTGGTGGTAAAACATAAATCTATTTATTTACAACTCGAAGAGAAATAATAATTAAATTGTGAACTATTATGTATTCGTAAAACCCGAAATGTAGAAAAAGGCAAAACGCGCTTTTTAATCATTTCATGGCGGACGATGATTGGTTACTAGAAATTTATTGACTACTACACGTTACACTGTGGAGAAGGGGCCATTTTTAAATTTTGTTTTCGCGCCGGAATGTTGCTTTTAAACTTTCTTCTATTTTCGCTTATTTCGTTAAATTTTTTGTCTCAAATCAGTATAACTACGGACGACGGTATCAACGAGAAATCGACGGTTTCAAATGATTCGACATTTCGCTTGTTTATTTGCGCGTGTTTTCCACACATGAGAATTCCGTTCAACAGTAATACGACGTACGACATATTTTATCAGCAAATGATTAGTCAAATCGAAACGAATACTTCCGAAACGAGAAATTTTCCGCTGCTTACGAGTTACACGGGTATGGTCTATCGAAACGATTGCTCGAACGTTTACAGCCAGTTCATCGCGTGTTTCAACATATACGAAAACTATTCGAAAACGATAAAGTACGATTCGATGCTATTACACGGTCCGTGGTGCGCCTTAGATGATTACGATCGAGATGTGAAAAAGATGCGAAAAATGGTTCGAGGTTTAGCAAACGAGACGGACGTCGCAATCATGACGGTAGTTCAAAACTTTCTACCGATTGAAAGCTACGATTTCCTGCTACGCATGGGAGATCATCTTCGAATAAAGACGAATTTGCGTGAATTAATGTTTTTCACGGGCGGTATCTAACGAATGGCATACGCCTATTGGCAGTTGGCAGTTTATTTTCGATTTCGTTACGTTGCGTTAGTGGTACTCGGCGAGGAAAAAACGACTACGTTCAGTCATTGCAATCGACAGTTGGAAGCTTTTCAAATTATCGCCAGCGTTTATAAACCCCAAGTAATCGTGAATTTCTACAAGTGGGCGATGACCGCGGATACTCCGATCGAAAAATATTGGGAAATTTGGCAAACGATAAAAGACGTCTCGAGAATAATTTTGTTATGCGTCAAGATAACTACAGCGTTAAATTTGTGCGGATCATGGAGTTGGACAGGAAGAAGTCGAAAAAAGACGTCTACGGGCTGTTCATAGTCCACAGAAATATCGAAACGTACAACGCTTTTTTGCTCGAATTGGACAAGAATAACGTCTCGGAAGCTCTCATCTATATCAAACTCATTGTCGTTAATATTACAGTATGTCCGGAGTACGTTTCCGATATTATGCCGAGAGTGTTGAACGTTTCGTCGGGTTACAACATGGAAAGGAGGGATTTGGGAGCCACGTACGACAAATACATAGGTAAAACGTATTGCGCCTTTCAACACTATTTTCGCGACATTGCAGAAAATCGTAAAACTGGAGTACGACTCGCTACTCTATTCGGCGACAATTATCGTACAGACATTCCGCGAGTGCTTTCGAGGAAGGGACTAGCGATCCAATGGTTGCCGGAGGTGATCGTGTATTCGCCCGATTTCAACATTTCCGTGGTAAAACCAATTTTGGGAGTGGCTTGGAATTCGAGTGATCAATACATCGACGCATTCGTCAAAATTTTGGACGAGATAAAGTGGTATAATCGAGAGAAACGGATAATTGACGACTTATACGAATGCGGCAACCAGTCCAGCTTTTATCCGTGTCAAACGACAGTTCCAAAAGTTACCGAAATTCAAATCGCCTTCATAGTTGTATCTAGCTTTTTTGGTTTAGTTTTTTTGGTCGCTATTATCGCTGTTCCGACTTTTTACTACGTTCGAAACAATCGCCGATACCTCGTCCACAAATGGTCCATTCCGATTAAAGATATTACGACGAACAGAGACAAGCCCATTCCGAAGATGACGGTCGGCCTATTCAGAAGCGAAAAAGTTCTCGTTTACCCCGTAAAATGCGGCGCAGAAGGACACATTTTAGATTCGGTTGAAGTTATCCGAGATTTCGATCAAATAGCTACGTTCTCGAAAAGCCACGACAATCAAGTTGTGCAAATGTTGGGTTTCACGAGCGAAGGAAGTAAAGATTTCAAGTTAATTTTCTCACTCGGCGCTAGCAGAAGTTTGAAACGAATTCTGAAATTATTCAAGTTATCTTCCGACTTAAAAGTAGCTGTTTTTGTTTTTAAACTTGGCGAAATATTAAAATTTCATTGTTTCAGCTTTTCTTAATTCGCGACTTAGCCATGTCGCTCAACAGCGTTCATGACAGTTCGATCAAAGTCCACGGTAAACTGACGACGGATAGTTGCGGAGTTGACGAACGATTCGTTCTTCGAATTCTACTCACTCGTTTACCGACAATCAGCAAATCTGTATCTCAGCGAATGAAATCGAGCGAAATTAAATATTCGAATTTTCTATGGACTGCTCCCGAACTGGTTCGAAAACACGTTCTCCAGCCGACTCAAGCATCGGACGTCTACAGTTTCGGTATCATCATGCACGAGATTTCGTTTCAAAGAGGACCGTTCTATTTAAAAGATTTGCAAGGAAAAGTAAGTTTTAATTGCGTTTACAAATGCATAACTTTATGGTTATAATCGTTTTAGAAACACGTTCGACATGATTTACATGTATCTCAAAAGGGATTCGTGACAGCACATGGTGATAAAAACGAGGATCCAAGCGAAGACATTTCCGGTGATGAAAGTTGCGCCGAAATGATCGTGAACAAACTCGAAACAGGACCTCTCACGCCTACAATGCCGTTTGTAAAACAACACAAGAAATACGAGTATTTGGATCAAATTATGACGAGCTGCTGGAACGAAGAACCGAGAAAACGACCTTCAATGTCGACTATCCTCACAGCTTTGAAAGAATACATGAAAGTAAACAACATCGACTTAACGTTCAAAATGGTGAAGCGGTTAATGTTGGTGTCGCAGCAAATGGTCAGGGAACTGAACAAGAAGAAATCCGAAGTGGTACGCGAAAGGGATCGTTGTTTAAAATATTTGACGCACATGATGCCGCCCAATGTCAGCTACGAATTCATGAGAGAAGAAACGAACGTACGAACGTAATTGATTCATATATTAAAATCGAGAACACTTGGCTGAAATTTTGTTTATTTTGTAGATTACTCAAGAGCTTTGCAAAAACGTCACAATCTATTTCAATGATCTGGTCGAATTCAAAACGATAAACGAAGAACCTTGAAAAGTCATTAAATTATTTGATGAATTGTTCAAAGCGTAAGACAAAATCGTCACGAAATATAAAGTTCTCCCGTTGCATCGCGTAGGGTCGAGTCTCTTGTTAGCATCTGGCGTGCAAGATAAAACGACGGAACATGCTTCGGAAATCGCCCAGGTATGAGTTTTTCGCAATACAATAATTCTTACACTACCAACTAAATGTGTCATGTTTTAAGGCGGCGCTACAAATTCGTTATTTCGTTAAAACGTACAACACAAAAATTCGCCTTCGCGCAGGAATTCATAGCGAACAAGTTACGTCGGGCGTCGTTGGTAAAAACATTCCTCAATTTGGTCTATTCGGTGATACAGTGAATACAGCAAGTCGCATGGCGAGTACCAGTCAAGTTGGAGAAATTCAAGTTTCTGAACAGTCGTACTTGCTTTTAAAACCGTTGAATTCCTTCAAATTAATTGATGGCGGCGTGAGATCGATCAAAGGAAAAGGTCACATGCGCACTTATTGGTTGAAAAGTTATCAAGGATATAGCGACGATTTACCGATGGACAGACGTCTGGATAAAAAGCCGAAACGCAATCGGACTGACTCGCAAACAGCCGAAGATAGCAAAGGGAAATCACTGAAACACGAAAACTTTGACGACAAATCGGACCCGCGTGATTTCGGAAGTGGAATGGGAAAATCAGTTAAATCGAAAACGTCTCTTAAATCTCCCCAAGCTAAATCGAAAACGTCTCTTAAATCTCCCCAAGCTAAATCGACAATTAAATCTCCCCAAGCTAAATCGACACTTAAATCTCCCCAAGCTAAATCAACAATTAAATCTCCGCAATCAAAATCGACAATTAAATCTCCGCAAGCTAAATCGACAATTAAATATACGCAAGCAAAATCGACGAGTAAATCTCTGCAAGCTAAATCGACAATTATATCCGGAAGTAAATCTTCGCAAGTTAAACCGAAAAAAATATTAAAAAAATAAAATTTGTTTGCATTATATTGTATTAATACGTATTGAAATTTTTGTGTTAACTTATTGAATTAATTTAATTCATTCCATTTTGGAAATAAGAAACTATTACAAGTTATATTACAAGTGCTATTGTATTTTATTTCAACTATATAATCAAACCCTCGATTTCTTGGCTGCGATGAAACTATAGGGCGGGAATAAAGTTCTTCTGTCACTGAGAAATTTTTACCGTCTTGCTTTTTTGTAACTACTATACAAAGTCAAAAACTATTTCAAAAAAATGGCATACAAATCATTCTTACTGTAAAGTTCTTGAATTTGCAACAGTGAATGGACTATAATCAATCACTCACAACTTCACCCAATTCGCAGAATTCATAGTATTTTGTCTTATATTACGTGTGCATTTAAATGCAATGCACAAAAGTTGTAACTTGAACGAAAACGCATGAAATTTACAGATTGAATAGATTAGAGCAAAAAAGGAATTCACGACATTTTATCACCATTATTTTTGTTGGTATTACAACATATTTTATTAAAACACGTTAAACGATCTAACAGCATGCAGCATTTTATCAAACTAGAATACACGATTTCAGTTAATTAAAGACATCAAACGTGCAAGATCGCTGTCGGGTAAATCATAAAAAACGCGATGTTTTCCAAGATTACGTCGTAGTTCAGCTAAAGCTTCGAAATCTCTTTGTTCTAAATTATCTGCTTTAGAAGTCCACACAGTTAATGAGTAGAGATAGTTTTTCGACAAGAAACGAATCAAATCCGATGTATTCCCGACTACAAGAGCTGCACGAATAGGAAAAGTAACCGAGGTGCTTTGGGTTACGTTCTCCAACAACGATATCATTGAATTAATTTCGTTTGAACCATAACCTCCTCGAAGCTTCATACTTTCCGTTAAATTCTCTGAAGTTGTCCATCCCAAAGACAACAGATTTCCAGGGGCAAGCGAGTTGCATGATGATATAAATTGGAACCCGTTCAATGCCTGTCTTGCGCCTGGTAAACCCATGCAAACATCGCCGTTGAGCCACAATGGAAAACGAATCAGATTTTTGTATTTTGAAATAGTTGGGAGAGCTAATTCTAAACTTTCGATGCTTTTGAAATCAGCTTTCGCACCTTTTTTGGTTTCGTTCCATTCGATTATCTTCATTAACCACTGTTCAAATGACAAATCACTTTCAGTGATTGGTGGGTGAGCCATAATCGCATTTCCAGTAGTCGGACATAAAATTATGTCCGATTCAATCATCAATATTTGTGAATTGTTTAAGGCTTCGTTCAAGGATTGAACGGAATTCACAGCGTGAGCCCACGTAATTTTTACAGCATCCTTATCAGATATATTGAAAAACGTAAAGATATCTTCACTACCCATAGTGAACGCAAAAATAGAAGCAAAAGTTGTTAAAATGAAAAGTGGCATCAATTTCTTGCTAAATTTGCCTTTAACATCTTTAGAATTGTACGTACTTCTAATCGTTGTTTGATGCAGTAATTTTAAGAATTGAAATCCTTTCCTTAAAAGAAAATAGAAGATTCATATTGACATCTCTTTTGCGGATTAGATCTATCAGATAGTGAGATAGAATTCTTATTGTTGGAAAACGAATGTTTGTTCAACAAAGAAAATAATACAAATCAATGCAATAAAATGCCACAACAAACTGTTGTCGTTTCAATGAAATTTGTTAGAAAGTACAGGTTTTTACTATTGTTGGAACAGTAGAAAGTAATGACTAACTGAACTTCATTCGTACGTAAAAAGCAAAGCTTACTATGATAGTTTTTAATTGTGGACAAAAAACTGCTGTTGCAAGTTAAATGATAGCTCAAAGTAACTTACTTGTAGACATTCTTGGTATTCAAATAGATGACATTGACGACCTCTAAATTAGCCTGAATTCCATTTTAAGCTCGTCATTTTTACCTCAATAACCGACCGTACCTGCAACGTTTGACAACGAAACCGGTTTTGACATTTGTCGCGAAAAGATATTGTTCGACACAAAACCTGTTTCACGCACCGAAGAAGCTGCAGAATATCTAAATGCATTAACGGATGTTTCGATTTTGTTGCCAACGAATTTCCCCTTCGAAACATCAATTTTTAGCTTGTCGTTCATTTCGTTTGTCGTTAGTTATTAAAAAACAAATGGCCGACGTCGAATTGTTAAATTTATCCGAAGAAAACGATAACGTCAGAATTGGTAGCAAATTGTATCGAATAAACGCAAACGACGATGAAATCAGTTTGGAAAATGTCCCCTCCAACGAAGGTAAATTAAATTAGCCACGTTACGTTTTTAGTTCTTATCAAGTACATGTGCATTTAATTAAACAGGCCTGTTTTTGTTTTTATAATTGCAGAAAAAGTTTGCAAACCGTTAAAAATAAAAAGTAACGAAATTTTGTTCGTTCGAATGCATCAACCGAACGAAAATCAAAGTCTTTGTTGCACTGCCCAGCACAGTTACACGATTGTTAATCACAAACATTTAAAACATTTAATTGCGAAAGATGCGGAAAGATTGATTACGCAATCGGCGTCCGACGGCGTAAAACAAGAAATGGAGAAACCATATCGAGAACCACCCACCTGTCATTTGGGCGTTTATCATATAACACGTATTAGTAAATGTCGTTGGCGAATCGCTTTATTAATTTGTTCGTTCGAAACAGTAGCCTTATACGAAAAATGGGAACATATTTTACGAAAGCTAACTCAAGGTAATGTTGATTTGGGGTTTCGTCCTCGAAACGCCCGTGCGTATTATCGTTTTTTCGTCGTTTTTCAGCCTTTAACAGACCAAAACATTTGCTAGTCTTCGTTAATCCTTTCGGAGGTAAAAAGCGAGCGGCTCAAGTGAACAAAAAATATGTCGAAGTAGTTCTAAAACTCTGTGATATTAGCGCAACTGTGATCCTTACTGAACGAGCTAATCACGCAAGGGAGTATGTTTATGAAAAGGATTTGCGAGAATACGACGGGTAAGAATGGATTATAAAATGGAACCATAGTTTGTACAAATTTGTTTAATATTAATTTTGCTTGTACACCTTTGGAATCGACTGAGATATCTTTGAAATAGTTTTGAGGAAATAAATTGATTAGTTCCTCGTTTGATTCCCAAATTACTTCGGTTAAAGCAAAGTCGAGAAACTGATATAACACTAATTTTGTGTAAAGCAGGCAAGCAAGATTGCACATTCTCTTATGTTTATATTTTTCTATTTCAGAATTTTGAGCGTTGGTGGCGATGGATTATTTAACGAAATAATGAATGGCCTTTTGACAATTACTCAAAAAGATTCTCAAATTGATATCAATAATAGAGACGCTTCGTTTTCACCTCCTAAGTTAAAAGTGGCTGCGATTCCTGCAGGTAACAGCAACGTGCGATGTGTGAAACTGTTTCGTGTTTATTTTAGTCCAATTTTAGGTTCAACTAATGCGCTAGCTTGCACCATTCACGGAACCGACGATCCATTAACGGCTGTACTTCACGTTGCCATCGGCGATAGTCGAGGCGTCGACGTTTGCAGTATTCATTGCGGATTGGAATTTCATAGATTTGCTTGCTGTGCAGCGTCCTACGGTTTCTTGGGTGACGTTTTAAAGGATAGCGAAACGCTACGAATGCTGGGTCCACCTCGATATCTCGTGTCGGGTATTTCAATTTTCGATGATCATTGTCTCTTTCAGCTTGTTTTTTTTGTTTTCTAAACAATTCTTGAGTGGGAACTGTTTCTTGTTTTGTAGGATTAAAATTGGCTGCGAAAAACCCATCATACAAAGGTAAAATAGAAATGAAACTCGCGCCAACCGGTCAAGAACGTGTACCACCGACAGACGTAATAAATTCAGAGGTGCCATTGCAACGGTGCCATTCGAATTGCGATTTTTGCTTAACGAATAACCGAGAGAAAAATGAATCAAGCACGAACGATATTAGTGTTATCGACGAAGAATTCATGCATCTGGTTGGATTAACGACGCCTTGCATTAGCAAATTATCGCCCGGTGGTCTGAGTCCCACCGGCCATTTGGGCGATGGCACAATGCATTTGGTGATCGTTTCAAAGATCAGTCGTTGGCAAAATTTCAAATTTATTAAACGAATTATGTCTAATAGGGCAGATCATGTAATATTTATCAATCAGTTTTGTGTATCTAAGTGGTGCATCGTAAAGCATTCTTTGTTCCCTTTTAAGTTCGCGTTGCCATACGTAAAACTTCGTCGAATAACGCAGTTTTCGTTTACTCCTGGAAACGTTTCGACTAATAACAACACGACATCCTCTTCTGAATCACAAAATCGAGATCTTGGTAATTGGAACATCGACGGCGAACTGTTACCTCAACCAAATGCAACTATTCATTTTAAGTAACTTTTTTACTTTTCGTATCTTTTTCTTTCCGTGTTTATTATTTTTCTTGAAATATTTCTTATCCACCTTTTATTTTTTTGTAAAATCTTTTCTAGAATGCATAGACAATTAATGACCTTGTTCGCTCGCGGAATCGAAATCGATGAAAGGAAAGAAAATGTGAAGTGTTCTCCGTTGAAATTGCATAAGAGCATTTGTTGCGTTCCTTAATCCTAAAAGGGCAGAAAATTATTACATAGGTTTAAAATATCAATTTTGTTGCGCTATTTTCTTCTGTCATTTTATCTCTGTGAAGTTTTTCAATACGTATTTACGTTTTAATACGAACTCGACAGTATTTTGGCTGCTTTAAAAGTTTTCTCATACTTTTTACGATTATCTCGTTGCTGGGACAGGTTTTTAATAGTGCATGTAAATTCACCGGTTGAATAAAATTATTTTATTTGTCGATAGACCATTCACATTATACATAAGTTCAACTTCATTAGACCTCGAGATCTCAAAGACTGAAAAACAAATAATTTTCAGAAATTATGTTTCTCATGTTTTTCTCGCAAAAGTATGAACTTTTTATCTACCTGTCCTATGTTCTCGTTTTCATTTACGTGCGTGTGTGCTGCACATACAGTACATATTTTTTTATTCTCGAATTTCAGAAGTTGTAGTCAGATTTTAGGCGCCAAAATTATCAATCGAAAAAGGAACAATAGCGACTGACGGAACGACGTGATCTATGGTCTACTTTTGATTCAACGAGGGTACCTTCAAAATAATTTTTTTCACTGGTTTTTGTCAATTAAAAACTTAAAATTCACAAAAAAGCCACTTAAATATTGTTACAAATATGATTGACATGCAATAATTTTGAATTCTCATTTATATGCTTGCAGTTGATGACAATTTTATGAATAGATTAAAGAATGAAAAAAGAGTCAAACGTTTATTGTTAACAAAATACAAAACAAAAGAGCAATCTTACTATTCTACTAAAGTCGCATTAACAAACTAAGATGCAACAAAATCGAACTACGAAATTACGATGCAACAAATACCATTTTTTATTCGGCTTTGATCTATTTTTGACTTTTCTTAGCGTCTTCGAAGCTGGAACGTCGGTACCAATTGCATGCTGATCGGCGTGTTCTTTCTCGAATTGCATTGTATTAAGAGATATTAGCGAAATAGGAGTCGGTTCCGGTTGAATGTCGTAGTTTTGATAGTCGGCTAAAATTTGAGGTATTCGCTTTTTTAATGTCGATTGCACGTCCGGCGGAGCTGGAAACGTCAATCCGTCTATAGGGTTGCCGACATTGAAATCATCTTCGTCTATGAAGTTGAGACCGAGGTCCACTTCTTTAACGGGCGCCACCGACTTTTTGTTTCGCGTTAATTGCCGTTATACTTGGTTTTTGGAAATCTAAGTCAAATATGTCAATCTAAAACAGTGTTTCTCAAAGTGTGGTACGCGTACCACCAGTGGTACGCGACCATCCAATAGGTGGTACGCAGGTTGTTTGA
>JAQGBA010000302.1:0-43888 GCA_034698125.1 Prionchulus punctatus | reverse complement strand
TTAAAAAAATTTGCCTCCGGCAGGAAGGGGGCACATCCCCCTCCCCCTCGGCGTTACACGCCTCCACGAGCGCTGCATGATCGAAACAAATTGATTTAACAGTAAAAAAAATTTTTCATAATATTTTTTGGATCTAGGGAATTTTGGCTTTTGGACCTGGCACCACTAGCACCACTGTGTATTTGTGATTTAAATTAGAAGTTTTACGGAATATTCGATTAGCGGTTGTTCGATTAAGTACTGGCCGCATACACTACAAAACAAAAAATAGAAGGCAGATTCCTGTATGCCTAATCGTCTTCTATGCCTAATCGTCGTTTGCGGTGTGAAGAATAACCCAAAGAATTTTTTTGGGAACCTCGAGACTTTACGAGAAGAAAAAAGATTGAAAGCTCAGATAAAAAACTTTTGAAGTTTTCTCCGTTGACGAAGATTGAAGAGATCGCCGGGTAATGCATTGCAGCTGTTTCCAATTTGATGGTCCTCATTTTGTTTGTTATTTTTATTGAACCAGATTATCTGTAAAAATTTTGGGAGTGAAAGTTATTGAAGCTTTTTTCGCCCCGAAAATCTTCGTTCTCTCGCAATGTTATTTTAAAAGTCAACTTACTTGTCTGAGCAGATTAAATATATTAAAAAGTTGTAAAAATTAAAATCGTGCATTTTCGGCGAGTAGTAAGTTGGATTTATGTAAAACTTTATCGTTTATTTTAATTCTGTGAATTGTTACGAATCATGAAAAAGAGTACCCTCGGGAACAATGGGCTCAAAAGTAATTCTGCATGTGATAAGGATTTCGTTATTATACGCAAACTAAGCTGTTTTGCGAACTTGAAGTTCAAACCGTTACAAAATAAGAACTGCAGTTTTTCATCCATAAAAGTTAATCTCAAAGTCACAATACAATTTAATCGTTTTACAATTAATTTAGAATTTATCAATTACATCACTAATAAATTTTTTATCTTTTCTCGAGTGTTTACTTTCTTAATTAGCAAATTGCATGTATACGACATATTATCATATTTTCGTGTTACTTAATTAATAGTTTATAATTTATTCGTCACAATTTCTATTTTGTTTAATAAACAACGTTACATATTGTATTCATGGAAAGCCATTCATAATAGAAATCACTTTCGGCATTCGCGACTACTGATTAGTTATTCATAACGGAATAAATCTTGTCTAAAATCGAAACGACTCATGGATAATGAAACATCCTTGTTTGAAACAAAAATTGACAATAAAATTTCGTCTTGTAGACGATATTTTGCGTTAACGGATAATGTAAGCGTTCATATAGGGCGGCGATGTATATTAATACAAGTGTGCACGAATAGGGGACATTCCGATATTGTACCAGCAGAAAAGGCACGAGAACTATCAGATTAGTTTTGAAGAGGCTCAAAAACGGAATTTACGCCTTTTCGATAAAAAAACTAATTGTATTTTTCGATGGATATTCTATAATAAATAAAAGTCGTTTACCGAGGAGGGTATCGTAAAAACACTGAAATCCCATGTATAATCGAGCTTGCCTCGTTTTGCGCCAACGTTTAATCATTCTTCTCGAAAACGTTCCGTTTTTGTATTAAAACAGCGTTGCGTTTTTCGTTAAGTTTGACGTTTTTCAAGCAATTTCTTGTTCCTAGAGAAGGATAGAGACTGATCGGCGCCGCGTATTTAGATATATTATATTACTATATATGGAAATTTGGTGCTTCATCGATGTTAGCTAATCTATTCCTTAGTACGTTGCGTGTTGTACGTTCGTGTTACGTCGTCCAGCGCAGTCGAGCTCCCATTCTAATCCAACTATTAGGATTTTTAGCTTCGCTTTCGACAAGAGTCAAGCCCCGTAATAGGTTGCCGCTTCTACGCTTACTTAAGTAAGGTTCTCCATAGTCAAGAGTGACGAGAGCCTCGCCGATTTTCGAAACGACGCCGAAACGACAACGACCACAACGGCGACGCATGTTTATCGAGTTTCTTCATTTGCGTCAATACTTTCATTAAAGACCTCGTTTAGTTAGCGTCCTTATCGAGGCTTTATAAAATGACCATCATTGAAATAACAGGTGTTCGTTAACGATAAATAGCCAATGCGTAAACGTTGCTCACCGCCTTCCTTTTAGCTTTCTTTTTCGTGTTCGTCGGCCTTCTTCTTCTTCTTCATCTACTCAATTCGCCCGAAGTCAAAAGAGTATTTCGAAAATATATCATGAGAAGGAGCGTTTCGTCTTCGAAGCCCTTAGACGCGTTTTTCGATTCGAGGATATGTCTTTTGTAATTATTTACGAGCCGTACATAATGATTTGTATTATAACTTGATGAAATCGACGCTTAGCTACTACGCCGAGTGAGAAACAATTCCCGAACAGTTTACAGATTTATAACCATCCGTCGTCAAACGTAATTTTTTTCTTTCGTTTCATAATATTTTCTCCCTTGGAGACTTGACGGGCCATTATTACCTTTTTGCCGAGGCCAATTTTTTCCGATTTCGATCGCAATTTCTCGCCATTTTTTGCCTCCTTTACTAACTCTCTGTATATACATATCTATTAATATTACGCATACAGAAAGACCTCTACGTGTTTCCAGTTTGCGCGCCGTCGAGCACGAATCGTGGCGACTTTCGACCCGTAGTAGTTTATATCCCGTTTTAATGTTGGACGCCGCCGCTTTATGAAAAAACCCGGTACCGCTGCGACAGGTCGTTCGGCTGTTGTGGGTAATGGGATGGAGATGAAATCGTCTACATTAAAGCAATCGTTCCCTATTGGAGGTAAGAGAAGAAAAATATTGGACGTTTTTTATGAAACGCATTTTCGTCTCATTTGCTTTTTGTGTAAGATTAATAAAGACAATTGTTTTTTTGTCAAAAATTAATGAAGGTTTCCTTTTTTCGTTCTGACTCAGGTCGATCGACATCGCAAAAGTGTTTCGCTAAATTATTCATTTCTTCTTTATCGCAATGATCTTAACTTCAACTTTTTCCCTACTAATTTCGCATTTTCTCTCAAATTACAGTAATCGCGTGCATTCGATTTGTTCAAAAAATCTTGTTATCCTCCCGTAGGACTTACGACACTCGTGTTGCAAAAAATTTTTCTATATTACATTTGTGTTTTTTTTTCTCTCCGTTCGCTCATTGATAAAACTAATTATTTAATAATGGGAATTGTGAATTTGAAATTTGCGAAATCGTCGACAAATGAAAACATGTAACTGTGATGAACTACTCTGGTGATTATAATCGAGTATGGTCCGAAGGGATTTATCGGTCTGCGAACGGAACCATTACTTACTGCTCTATCGTCCGGAA
The DNA here is from genome assembly GCA_034698125.1 of Prionchulus punctatus. Lineage (NCBI taxonomy): Eukaryota > Metazoa > Nematoda > Enoplea > Mononchida > Mononchidae > Prionchulus > Prionchulus punctatus. The sequence continues at coordinate 40,557 of JAQGBA010000302.1, read as the reverse complement.
TACGCAACGTAACTAGAAACGAGAATTGCACAAACAATTTTCGGGTTTTCTTGCCTCTCGTTATCGTTCTCGTCTGAAACTCTTATAGCCCGTATGGGAAAGCAAAGAACAAAACGCTAATCGAATTTTTACGTCAACCGAATTGATTCTCGGAGAGGTCATTGTATTTTTTTATCGCTAAGATCTTCTTCCATTTCTAAAAGTTCTTTTCTTATATTTAAAAAAAGAATTGGAAAAAGTATTCGAATGGAATCGAACCTTTTCCTAGTCCTACTGTACGTTCAATTGAACGGTCGATACTGAAATAGTTCCTCATTTCGTTGGATTATTTGTTTCTTCTACGTTTTCTACTAATTCAAAGCGAATCTTTTTTTGACTTCAATTCTGCTGAATGAAACAATTTTTGGCGCGTATCGATCGAGTGTCTCGGCGATTAACATTGTTTCAAGAGGTCTTTTTTCTTTTCTATTTACGTATTAATTTCAATTATGCACGCTCGAAATCTCGGACCGACGACGATGAAACGACGACGTTCAATCGGTCTCATTCACTTGGATATCCGTAACTAACTTAATGGTACCACTCCGGGCCGATTGCGAGCATTTTGAAAATTGTTATTGATTCAGAAGGCCGTCGCTTTTTCGTCCATCTCCAAGCGTTTTCACTGTTCAAAATGATTATTACTCATATCCGTACTTTTAATATTTCAGCAAAAATTTGCAAACATTTTGAGCCCGGTTGGAATCAATACGGTAGTTCGGCGCGGAACTGACGAAAACGCTGTTAGGCAAACAAAATTTCTCTTTGATTTATTATTTCATCGTTGTTTTCAATATTCAATTAACGTCATGACAACTAATTGCTGGTGCTGATTTTTGTCTCCAGTGATTAATTTGATAAAGAAAAAATTTTCATCTGACAAAACAGTGCTTATACGGTTGTCATCGTGCAGATTATTCTACGTTAGGGAGCAGTTTGATTTTCGACTTTGGAATGATAAAATTACGCATTGTTTCGGGCCCTACTCAAAAGTTGAAACCCTAGAGAACGTTAAAACTGGCCGATAGTTCGCTTTCTGCATAACAGGAACCAGTGTTTATTTCATATAATTTTTTTTGTTGACAATAATTCCTCGCTTGGATTGAAACTGTGTTAATGCCACTCAGTTTGATGAAACGTGCAAATATTTCGAAGTGGTTTCAATAAAAACAATCCACTGTTGATACTGTATTAAATTTTAAGAGCTGGATATAATAATTACAGAGTTCAAAGTTTTTATCGAATTTTTTGTTCAAATATTCGTTGGAGCAATTTATTTATTCGTTGAGAATTAGCATTAAACTCATGAAAGTTCCTTATTAAGCTGGCATACTGTGTGTACTTTAATTAGGCAACGATAAAAAATGGATGATTTCTGATTGATTCCTCAAAGGTACATAGGTTTTCCACTTTTTCTGACCTTTTAGAACAAGAAGTAATAATAATTATCTTCTTTTGCTAGTTTAAACAGAAATGCACAAAGCCTTTCAGTAATGCGGTACCTTTTCTTTTCTAGACGTTTCATTCACGATTTTTATCTGTTACTCGTTTCATGTGTGTTCCTTGTTTTGTTGTGACATGATTCGAAGAATCAACTGCTTCATTCGTGTAACTGTCAATTATTTGTTCTGTTAATCGGTATCACAAATGTCAAGGAGAAAAATTTCGCCAATCACGAAAACAAGTAGAAAAAACGTTTCTCGTATTTTTCATTACTTCTCATTCAAACGTAAGAAAATAAAATTCCCTTTTTTCATTTATATCTTAAATATTTGTCTCATGACGAATAAATTTTCCAGTTCAATAAAAAAAATCAATCGTGAAAAATAAATTTCTGAACATTTATGTGCAATATTTATGATGATATGCATGCATTTTATCGCTTCAAAAAGTATTATCTAACGGCTCTGTAACCCATTCACGAGGTAGGTATACGTTCTCGAAAAGGGTGCACTTACGTCATCGAGGTATGTGCAAGAGGGTTCGTTTTGCGAACATAACGGAAACATTATACTTTGGCCGAACGAAAAAAGAGAACAAATACCAATCTAAAATAGTGAAATAGAAAAATTACAATTGCTACCTCATCGTTGAAGTCGAATTCGCTGTGTTGACCTATAAGTAAAGTATATTGGGAGGAATGAAATATTGTTTCGTCGTTTGAATTTCCATCAGCCGAAAGTTATTAAATTGAAAAATATTTTACGATTTTTTGTGGTATCAAAATTTATTGCTGTTTTGATAGAAAAGAAAGAGAATTTTTGTTTTTCTTATTATAAACTGTGTGGTCGATGAATGAATCAGAGGCTGACTCTTCTCAAAAACCGTCGCAATCGGTGCGAATTGAAAACGGTAGGAATCATAATGATGACAATTTTCATTACTATTATGGAGATCTTAAAGGTACGATTTCCATTCACCTAAGTGTAAAATTTAATTCGACAAAATATGTTTCTCGATGATTGTTGTGAGTTTTGTCAAGACTAATTTAAATTTTTTCTGTTTCCCTTTTTGAACCATTTATTTCAATTTACAAGGAAAATAAAATAACTATTTATCCCAAAACAGTCTTTCGGGATTTATCGCCTTTAATTGAGTCTAAAATTGCATTTTGCCCAAAATATTCTGAGTCATTTTGTTTATTTACATTCTCGTTCCATAATTCTGTTTGAAAGTGGTTTCTATTTCGAACGTTCATTTCTGTGACCAATTTTCTGTATACTAATGTAGTAATGAACAATAATCATGATACTAAGCGACTGACTTTTGGTAAGCATTCATTTCTTAAGTTTTAATTTTACGAGAAATCTGCAGTTTATGTATGGATGGTTGGGTCAAAAACGTTGTGCCACAATTTCCGCAATATGTTTGTTCAAAAAATGTTACTATATCGTTTTAAGATTGATTTTTCTACCTAACTATTTCCTTAGCCATTCCCAATTATTTCATTAGCCCCCTCATCTATCAAACTGCGTTAAGGTTTTACTTTACACTTTCAAGTTTTTAAAAGTTCGATAAATCTTATCAATTTTGAATTTTACCAAGCGATTTTCTTATTATGTTATATAGAATTGAATTCTACACAACATACTAAAAAATCTTTAAGAAATATTGACAATTGATCGATTTATCGAACAAATTTTAAACTACAAAAAAATACCGCAAACCTTAACGCGCGAACACAATACAATAGTACTGTAAGTATATAAACAAGGGGATTCCGAGACTGTATCATAGTTTCAAACTGCAGTATTTGATATGGATTTATAAATTCATTACGAAACTTGTTTTAAAAAACTTCTGGATTTATAGTGAATTATTACTTTTTATTGTAATAGAGATACTTAAACATAAATTCGATTATTGGATCCACCCTTCCACTTTGTCTTTGTCAGCCGCCAAACTACATGCTGCTTTCGCAAAATCGTAAAAGCTTCTGAACATCATTATTTATATGACTCTCACGATTACAATTCCAAAACGCAGTCGATAATAACTCTCATGGAGATTACTTTGCAAAGCATAACGATTGGATGTGACCTTTAATTTGCTTACAAACTAAAAGAAATCATGAAATAATGTGATAAAATAATATTTGGGCCCTTCAAATTCTTACCCTTGCCGTCGACTATTTCTTAACTCGAAAAAACTCGAAGTGTAGTTCTAACATTACGCTGTTATTAGCAAGAAACGGATTAGCTTATATTATTTTTTCCAACTCTTCAAGAATCATAGTTATGTATTTGGCATCTTCATTGCATTACGTCGAATGAGATTTTACTCACTTCTCTTAAAAGGTCATGCTCGTCGTTGTCTCATATCTCGTGCATGCGAATTCCTGGTATCCATTCACTATTGCAGACTCAAAAAGATTACAGTAAAAATTATGTGCAAGCATGGCGGAAACACGATTAATTGAACACTTACACTTTCCAAAATGCTTCACCTAGTGTTTCAGTCATACTAGCAGACACCTGGACCATTTTGAAAAAGTGTAAGTGGTTCAAAATGATGTTTTCAGCAGAAGTTGCACATCATTCTTACTGTAGTCTTTTTGAGTTTGCAATTGTGACTGGACTTTAGCAACTCAAATGATATTCTCGTAAAATTGGCTCATGTTTTTAATTGGTTAACTTTTGCACCTTATTTTATTGCAAATGGTACTTTGCATTACAAAGTATTCACTTGTTTTCTTAAACTGATATGACTTACGATCAACAATATCTTCATTATTTCCGCCATCAATGTGAATCGATGAACTGAATTAGATATACAAGCTATGATATCGAAGCGAAGATTTGAATTCAAAACATGCAAAAATGCTAATTTGCACTTTTTATAAACAACGAGTAATTGCAAATGCAGACCACGAACTTGTGGGACGAAACAAGTAACGAAATAATTTTAACCCAGCCTAAAACTGTACAGCACTAAGTCAGCTCGATAAATACCGGTCGATACCTTAATTGCATTAGTGCGATTCAAAATTAATATTCGATCGTCAAAATATACTATTTATAACCCTTTTACGTTGTTAAAATTAGATGACCGCGAATCCTTTTGAAATATTAACGATGTTTACTAAAACCACCGTGTTACTACTAAATTTATACCTGAACGAGGTGATAAATTAAAATCATCTCGTAGTTAAGTTATAAATTTCCTGTAGTTTTGCAGTTGGCGACGTGAGGCACGATAATTGTGTGTGACAAATTTTATATAAACAATTTCTGAAATACCAGACATATTCCTCTTTGTTTTTTTAACATGGTCATTTATTATTGTCATAAATACAGACGATAATAGGGCCCATTTTTTTCGCACGCCGCGATTAAATCGAATCGAAAAGTGTTCAAATGAAATCTCGAAAGAGTTAACTTCAATCACATAGTGAATTTGTACTCGAATTAGTTGAAACGATTCGTGAAAACTGCGGTTGTAAATTTAATTCTAACTCAGTGTCGAATTCGATAACGTGCATTCATGCATCGTTTCACAGATTGTTTTCATTTCGCTTGAACGATTGTTTATACAAACTAATTACCACACTCGGAACAACAATCAACGACCGCCGACGCCCGGAATGGATGCTTTAACTAAGTTGGCATAAGCAACCAACAGCGGATGGCTTTTCGCGTTCGTCTTCTTCATCTTCTTCTTCCGAGAAAAATTTTTGCGAAAAATAAGCCGAGTGTATTTAATGCCGGCGACCCGACGCCGTGGTAACGAACGACACATATAGAACCCAGCCAGAACTCGTGGAATATAAAAGTTCTCCCGATTTGCGTTACAAGATCACATAATCTAGTTCTCTCATACTCTCTAGTAGGGTCGACTTTAATTCGATTTCGTCCAACTTACAAGCTTTCGTTTTTCTTTCTTTGCCTTTTCCCTCCTTCTCGCTCTCCCTCCTTCTCCTCCTCCTCCTCCTCCTCCGACTTCTAACACTCCGCTCACTCATTCTATGACCCTCCTACACTCCAAATTGCCGACAAAAACCTTTAGAGTCGCCGGAAAAAAACCTTAGTCGACGAAACGAATGTGGCGCCCCTTAACTTTATGCTCGCGGCACTCCATCAGCGTTCACATATATGTTATTAGTCGGACGATCGGAATTCATAGAACCTCCTTTCTACTTATACTATCTTCTTCCGTCCTTCCTTCAACGTTACTAGCCGGTGCCGGTTGCGAAGGTCGACGTGTCAAAATTTCGCCTCCGTTTTCATCATTGTACAGCTACTTAACAGAACTATCAATTTTTGGACGATATTAATTATTATTGTTGTTTTTACTCGCCGACACTACTACGAAAGAAACGGCAACGTTCGACTTACTTATGAAACTTTTATTGAATATTCTAATTCGGAGTGACATTTTCGGAAAAATATTTTCATCTTCTCCTAAGGAGACTGAACTCAAAAATTGACGCCTCGTACTGAACGTTGCGACTATTTCAATTTCATCAACCTTATGGCAATTTTTATATCCTTGTTCGTATGATTTGAAAAATTGGACTGAATCGCGCGATAAAGTATGGGGTTTCTAGTATGGTTGAGGGAAAAGAGAGAGAGAGAGTTCAAGAGTCTAGTAAGAGAATTATCGTTTTTTGAGTTTCGAAGATCGAGTAAAAAATTTGTACCGATTTTATTACCCCTTAAGGCACTCGTAAAATGTATTATGACCGTTATAGTAAGTTGTAAATGAATAAATGTATCCATTTTATGACTTATATATCCTGCTCGCACGGCTCTCTTTTCGAATCACAACCATGATGAAAGCACTAGGACGCTATGTCCGTTTTTATTAATATTTTTTATATATTTATTTTCATGTATTTCCTTAGCAAAACAGTATACTTTATTCGTAAAGTTTATTACACAAACAAGTTTTCGTTTATCCATTTTGCGTTTATAACCCCTGCGAAGAATTTGCGTCAATGAACAGTTCTTTATTGTTTTTGTATGGTACTCTCTGCGTTGCATATTATTATTATTTTTATGATTGGAGCAAAAATCTTTTTCATCAAACGAGACGAAAGGGAAAAATAACCGTAAAATTAATATCGAGCAGAATATTGTCGCTGGCTTTGACTAAAAGGTTACCCGCGCGCGTTCCGTAATCAATGTCCGAATAAGGAAATTTTTTCTTACATTAACTCACACCTTGTATATCCGTATCGGTTTCCCTGAAAACTGTCAATATTATTCGGTATCAATTTTTATACTCGATCTTCGAAGCTCTCTCCTTATATAGTCGCTCTCTCGATTCCCTTAGTCGCCTTCCTTGTGTTTCAGTTGGTCCCATAAACTTGGCTCGTATGTAATTTTAGTACCCAATTTGTATTATATTTTACAATCGTATTCTCACTCATTTGGACGACGATGAAAAACGTGCTGTGTCAATGAAAATTGTAGACTATAATCCGCTTTCACGACACCGTCGGTGATCGCAAAAAGCTCGATTATTATTCGGTTGATTGGTCAAATTTGGCAAACACGTTCGACCAATTGTTAATACCGAGGACGTTTCGAATTTCTTCCCTCATCGCTCATCATCAGGCTCCCCAACTGGGACCTTTAAAAGCTTGTTGTCCTTTTCCGGTGGGACTTCGAGGTTTCTTTTGTGAAACGTCGGCGACACACAACAAATATTCTTTTTTACGCTTTGAGTGACTAAAAGGATATTACTGACTATTCAATATTTTTCGTCAAGTTTTTGGTTCCGTTTCGATCGGTTTTTCCGCTTCATCTCGCTCCTCGTACTAAATCATTATTCGTCTCGATGAAACATTAATATCCCCAATCACACTACAACAAACTTAGAAAACGTGTTACTCGCCTGGTTTTAAAACTGTTCCCGGCAAAGGATTTTCCCTTCTGGAGCTAGCTACTACATTTGGTACTTCTTGAATGGATAATAAAAGAAGACGGATAAGCCTTAATCCGGCTGTGTTCCTGGAACAACAACGAAAGTCTCGGTCGTTATCGCTAGCCACGTATAAACTGTCATATTACCCCGAAGACTGCGATCGTAAGCGTTCTATCTTTCAAATATTGTTTGTGTATCGGGTTATGTTTTGTTGTTCATCGAACCGAAAAGCAGATCACGATGATTTACGACTGCAAACGTCGAAAGAACGTATATTTCAAACAGATAGTAAATACGAGAGGATGTTTAATAAAATTTCATTAGAAAACGAAATAGAAATTTATTCTGATTTTTTTCGCTTTCTTTTGATCTCCGGTCATCGTTTCGTAAAATTATTGCGCAATTATTTGCCTAAAATTTTAACGATGTATCGTTAAATGGTTTTTGTTTCGTGACGAGAAAAGATAATAGATTTTTATTTATACAGATGTTTCGAAATGATGTTCAACTGTAAATACGTCTAAATCTCATTTTATTTTAACATAGCGTGCGGCAACGAAGTCATGTTTTAATTTCAAGTCATTTTTAAGTTCAAAATAGCACTAAATAATCGAAATTAAGAACTTCGAACGTTACGATATTTCTAATGTTGCTTGGTCATTACCATTTTTCTCGTGGGACAATTCTTTCAAAGTTGTCCCCTTATTGAACAATTTTTACTTTGTTTTGTAGCGGAAACGTACGATGAAGGAATGGGCATATGCGGATGGCTGCTCACCGGCCTGTCCATGCTCGTCGTCGCTCTTACGTTTCCGTTATCAATTTGTTTCTGTTTGAAGGTATAATTTCGATTCTCGTATCGATAATGTTGATTGAAATTTTGAGCAAAATTTGAAGGTTGTTCAAGAGTATGAGCGTGCTGTGATATTTCGACTTGGTCGACTTATAGGAGGTGGAGCCCGTGGTCCAGGTCAGTTAAAAATATCGCAAAAAAATTTCTTCAAACAATTTTGTACTCATTTTCAGAATGTTTTTTCCTCTTTTTAGGTATCTTCTTTGTTCTGCCTTGCGTAGAAAATTACACGAAAGTCGACCTTCGTACGGTATCGTTCGACGTACCACCTCAAGAAGTCAATGAAACTTTAATTAAAATCAAAAAGCTTGTTTTTCGATGTTGCTTTCTCTGTAGATTTTGACAAAAGACAGTGTCACAGTAAGCGTCGACGCCGTTGTTTATTACCGTGTTAGTAATGCTACCGTATCCGTGGCCAATGTAGAAAACGCTCATCATTCAACCAGACTTTTGGCGCAAACAACTCTTAGAAACATGTTGGGCATGAAGAATTTGGCAGAAATTTTATCAGATCGCGAAACAGTTTCTGCTTGTATGCAGGTAAAAATTTGTTTCTCTATACAGTATGCGTTATCTCGCATATAAATCACTTTTAATCGGATGTTACCATTTACCGCGAATAATGGAAAGGTGGATGGATTTTTCTCGTTTCTTATATTTGTCTCAATCGCTACTGTCACTCGGCAGTTTTTATAAATAATTTACGGTCAAACTCGTCCGAGTTTACTTTATCAAACTGAAACGTTTTCTTTCTGATGCGTAAACAACATTTTTTTCTTTCATTCGTTTCGTTTTCTGCGTATTGATTGATATAGTTTTATCCCATATCCCACCGTTGTGAATTGAATTGAAACACTGAATAAGTAAAATTTGTATTCCAAGAGTCACGGATGTTTTTTTTACGTACCGGAATATTTTTCTCTTTAAAAATTAATTCTTAGTTTTTTTGTCGGTGTTGATGGAAGTGAATCGTTAAAAATTTATATTTTCCCTTTTCTTTTGTTTTTTTTTTACTTATCAAAATGTCTGAGAGGAAATTTGTCGGCGCATCTTTTTCGCAATTCTCAATTGATTTCGAAAAATAACTGATTGTATTCTGTTTTTAGAATATTTTGGACGAAGCGACAGAAAGTTGGGGTATAAAAGTAGAACGAGTAGAAGTGTAAGAAAAAGCATTATATTTATTATTTTTATGAACTATTTTGCTTTTCGGTGTATAAAAATGCTAATTGATTTTGTATCATCTTCATTTCTAACGAAACCCAATAAGAACGGATATTATGATGGAAAACTAGCCCTTTGAATCTCTTCTCACACTTTCAAAAAGCAATATCTTGAGAAATTGGCTTTAAAGCCATATAATTTTGGCGATTAAACGAGCAAAATCTTTCGCTAACCCGTTTGTGTTGAGTTTAACGCGAGTTTACACGGTTGACTTTGATAATATCTTTTCATATTTTTATTATTTTACGTCGCATTTTAATGAGTACACATTTCGTTATGGTACAAATATGAATTTTGAATTCTTTAAAGAGAAAAACAAATTGCAGTTTAGATTTAATGAAAAAAATTTAACTGGCTTAATCATTTCAGAAAAGATGTTCGTCTCCCTGTACAGTTACAAAGGGCAATGGCTGCTGAAGCGGAGGCTGCGAGAGAAGCAAGGGCTAAGGTAGTAAATTTGTTTATTGCGTCATTTCCTTCCTTGTTACATGCACATCTCTTTTTTGGAGTTTCTATTGCCTATTTTTGCAGGTAATCGCTGCGGAAGGTGAACAAAAAGCCAGTCGAGCGCTGAAGGAAGCTGCCGAAGTGATAGCACAATCTCCTGCAGCTCTGCAGCTACGTTATCTCCAAACGTTAAACTCAATTTCGGCGGAGAAAAATTCTACAATTATTTTCCCATTGCCTATTGACTTATTGGAAACCTTTCTAAAATAAGGATTTGATCTGGGACAGTGTTACGATTCCTAAATTATATATTTAGACAGTAATTTTGAATTATAAATAATAATCCGCGGTCCAGCAGCTGTTAAATTATCCACAAAGATGTTTCATGTTATTATCAATTTATGATTACGAGTTACTGTATTTGTTTTGTTTGTTTTTTTGTAAAAAGTCGAACTTACTGTATTGAATTCACTTAAATATTTATGAATAATTTTCACTGTTTTTACATTCTAACCTTTTGCAAATACGTACGTTCTTGATTACAACGGCAGGACAGACTTATGATAGTATGATTCGTTTTTCTGTCGCAATGCTTTTTTGCAGCAACTGATTAGATTTTCTCATCGTTTTTGTTATCAAAATGTAAATTAGCAGATCTTTGTGATGTTAAATTTTACCTGGTGCAGTAATAAATTTTAACACTTGCGGAAAACGATCAGCTAAAAGTCAATACGCACAGTTAATCCGTTAAAAGAACAATATTCATATTCAACTAACTTACTCTACAAATGTTTATTTTAAACAAAAATTATGCAATGGGGATCTTCTTCAATTGCTGCAAAAAAATTCAATTCGAGAAACGTCTATAAACGAGCTAGTTAATTGTCGATTTCAGCTGTGAAAGTTTCACACGTCTTTAAATGAAGGAGCTCAAAGGCATAACGGGTTTGAATAAAAAACTGGTACCGAAATCCATTCCAAGTTACCTGATAAAGCTGTAAACTAAACTGCGAATACCGGTATACTAAATTTAGTAATGGTAAAGTTAGATTAAAAAACTCTTCAGCTATTTTTACGTTTGTTTTTATGTTTACAAAAGTTAAAATTTATAAGACGAAAGATATGATCGTTTTCGAAAATCACAGATCACGTGTGAAACTTACAAAAGTTATGCATAATATTCTGTTGCGTTTTAACTGGAGAAATCAAAGTATAATGTTTGGTCGTACAGAGGTGGACTTATTCAAAACTTAAAACTCTAGCAAACAATAATTGTGTGTGTGCAACATTGTGTATCAATTTTTATTGACGAAGCAAGAATCTTATACCGTATTCTCTCGTGAATAAGACCGGGTCTTATTCATTTTCAATGTCTCCAAAAAGGGGTCTTATTTACGAGAGGGTCTTATTTTCAAGAGCGATCTTATTCAAAAAAAGTCATCAATTGAAGACTTTAGGGCAATTAATAAAGCACATATTAAATTTTACAGAAATTATTATTCAATAAATTCTTTTTTATTTTTCACCATAACAAAGTTGTAGTTTATTCGATTGAAAATTCGTGCTCAAAATAAGAATCACTACTGTACTCCGGATTTTCTTCAAAGCCCGGTTCGATTTCATCTTCCAAAATTTCGATTTCTTTCTCCGATACAAACACGATGATGCATGTTACTTTGCAAAAAAATCACCTCGTTCCCTCGTGAATAAGATCCCTCTTGAAATTAAGACCGGGTCTTATTCACGAGAGGGGTCTTATTTAAAAATTTCCAGCGTTTTAGAGGGGTCTTATTTATGAGAGGTCTTATTCTCAAGAGGGGTTTTATTTTTAAGAGAATACGGTATTTTACGCCCATTTTTATTACGGATTGATATTAGACAAATATTATCCGGTGATTAATAATATTTATCTCCCCATCGTATGCAATTCATGTAACACATTTCGTTAAATTTATGGTTACTACTGAAGTTATCACGGTTACCATTAAAATTATAACATTATTGAGTTAATTCATTTACAGTTTACTGAAACAATCGGTCGTTTGATAATACTTTTATTGAATTTACAATTTCATGATATATACTTTAAAATGGGGCCTTAAGGTATTTGTGAAAAACACTTTATAGGTACCCTGTTATGACATCATCATTCCTTTGTTTGATGTGACATACTGCTGTGACTGAATTGCTAAATAAGTATGAATAGTGAAAAACCATCTAGTATTTTTAGTTCAATAGTATTACTAGTGAAGCTAGATAGTAGTTTTGTTTATACTTTTTTGACGTCCATACTAAACGTAAAACGTTCGCTCTGACGTAATTCTAATGAAAAACTCGAAGAACAAAATGAAATTTTTTGCTCGCCGTTCGATAACTGGCGAATAATCTTCCGGCTTCTATGACACTGGAAAACGGTATTTATTTATGTGCGCATCGTTGATCGGATACTATTTTATTATTACAAGTTTGTGTGCGAAAGGTTCCAAGATCGATCCTGAAAGCATTGCGTACCCGAGCAATATGGACATACACACAAAAGAACCGACGACAGCTGTCAGTACAGCAAATCATCGCAGGAGGTCCGATAAAATTTTAATTTCTGTTCCCTTCTTTTCGTTTTAAAATATATTTCCTTCTATTGACACAGAAATGCATGCGTTTCTCTTTTCTATTGTTATTTGTAACAATACTTGCAGCGCGATCACGGATTTTACTTCGGATAGAAAATGTATGAAAACATTTTTTAACGGTTGAGACGAAACTGCTGTAATATTGAGGAAAGTTGGAATTGAAAGATGAATTAGCTTAATTTCCCTATCGATTAAAATAAATCAAAGTTTGCGTGTGCTTGTTTACTTATCTCTCGTGTCTTTTAAAGTGAAGGACGGATTTAGAAATTCACAAACAGGAATCTGTTGGAATGTTTTCAGTTTCCCATATTTTAGCTAGCCTCTCCTAGTGCCGGTCATTTTCGTTAATTCAATTCGCGTTAAGTTCTCTCCAACTAGATCATCGTCGTCGCTCGAAGACAGTGAAAGTAAGCTGAGCGCACCCATGTCCGATGGATGATGACACGACACGTTTCTAGCCGTCGCTAGCTAGGAAGAGGGTGACGCGAAGAAGCAAAACGAAGATGTTCTCTGTGTTCTGTTTTTTTTTCGAGGAAACTTTATATTATATAGCTAGGAGGAGTTGAGGAAATGTAATGATAAATAAAGCCGAAAATCCATGTCCGCCGATGGTAAACGAGGGTTTGTGATCTCGGGAGAGTCGCAAAAGGATGTTGCGGGAAATTAGCCTTCAGTCAGTATCCGGCGAGTCGTTTGAATAGAATTTAATTGAAGACTGCAATCGAATATCCCGATGTCTCGCCGTGCTTCTCCTCCTCCTCATCATCATTCTCGTGCGTTTGTAGGGTACATACCGAGCGAGTCCGGGGCATCGCTCCAGCGCTAGTCCCTCGCCTTTTGATCAAACGGCCAGGCGGCGTTGGAGCGCGCAAGCGCAGAATATCGGCGTCATCTTGCTCGCTATCGGGCTCCTCCGACGCTGCCGCCGGCTTCCCGAAAGCTGAAGCCCGATTGCGGCTGGTCGGTCGGTCGGTCGGTCGGTAGGTTGGTATTTGCGCCTTTTGCAAGAGTTTTTAACGCGTAAATGGCGGCGACGGCGGCAGTGTTTTCTTTCTATATTGAAACCAAAAGCAAACGCGAACTCGTCGTCGTCACCAGCTTTTCGAGTACATATTCGAAACATTGACGATTACGACGACTACTGTGTGCCGCTGTCTGCGTGCGGGGCGTGCGTGTTTTTTCCTCCGTTCTCCTCACTTTTCTCCTCTCCTTCCCCCATCTCTCTCCATCGGCGATTGGATCCGACGAATATGTACTCCGTCTCCTCGTAATAAGATAAACGGACAAACCGACGGCGAGGTTCAAATTTCATTTATTTTCGTTATTTTCAGCCTCGTTCAACTTTATATGATTTTAACTACGACGAAACACCACGGTCGACGTCCAAAAATAATCGTGCCCACTATTTTTTCGGTCGCCATCAATTTTTTCCCCGTCGTACGTCGTTTGTCGCCGTCGTCCATTTGTTTTAAAAACGCCTTCGGGCATCGACCATCACTTCATGTTAGTAGAAGACGAAAGCGACTCCGCAAGACGTCGTCGCATTTGGCCGAACGCCTTAATCGAAGAATCGTGGAATGAAAAAACAAAACGTTCGTACTTTATCTTTAATTGTATGCACATTTACATATTTATTAGTCGGAGCCGCCGTTTTTGACGCGCTGGAATCGGATAACGAATTACGCCAAAGGGCTTTAGTGGAAAAATTACAAAAACAATTAACGTCTAAATATAATGTATCAGATGCGGACTACAAAATTTTGGAGAGCGTTATTGTTAAATCTATACCGCACAAGGCGGGATACCAGTGGAAATTCGCTGGAGCATTTTATTTTTCGACTACAGTAATCACAACTATAGGTGAGCGAAGAGAGAGAGCGAGATAGTTGAACATTGACAAAGTCGAAAAAAATTGTTTTCTGGAAGATTTTTTTGTTGACAACGCGTTTTTTAAATCATTTTGTAACTAACTAACGCATTTTGACTTGTTTCCGTTCATGAATCGGCCAGATTTTGTTCGAGTATTTTTTTTCCTTCCGTCGAAACCGCAGGTTGAAAACCATTAACGTTAACGATTTTCTTTCCTCGAGTTCCTTCGCGTGTAACCCGACAAGTGGTTTGCATAAAGCCGTTCGGGTTTCATAAGATATTGATGAAACGTGTTAATATCTTCCTGAATTATTTCGATTTCGAGTTTATGATCGAGTTTGTCGCCTCTAGACCGTATAAGTGCTACTTAATTTGTTTATTCATTAGAATGTGCCCAGGTGGTGAAACGATTTAGGGCATAAAAAAACAAAACTCCGGATATGTCCTCGTATTAGATTTGTAAGTGTACTCGAACAAAATATATAAATTATCAGACGACGCTAGAAACATCGATTTTGCCCTTCGTTCCTAAATGTATTTTCACAAAGTATCTTTTCCTTAGAAGGAAAGTGAATGAAAAGTGCATTTTCAGTCCCCTAGTAAAGAAGAGTATACATAGACTGACGGAGGGATTTTTTTGGTCGACGAAAATCTATTCGAAACTCTTCTTTCTCCTCTTTCGCTCGTCGCACTCAATTGACACCCTCGTTTGCCTAATTTTCCTCACAAACTCAGGCACCCAAAAATTCACTGATGATGAGAAACGCGAAACGAAAAAAGTGTAAGGTTGATAGTTAATCAAGCTCGAGTTTAGCTTAAGAATGGTCCTATTGTTGCTTAAACATTCATTATCACGATATCATACGCGCTAATTTTTCATATGCAAATCGACTCTGAAATTGAGTTCATTCGACGGCGTCTAGTTTCTTTCGGTCATATTTCTTCGTGTCTCATTATCTTTTTTCTTCGAGCTTATTTATAGTTCGCCAATGTTGGTGGTTCGAGCTTTTATTGGTCGCGACGTCATTGGGTGCCGACTGATATTTAATTTCGTCCCTTTTTATATATAACCTAGTCGAATTCTGTGTGTATGTGCGTTTTTTATTTCGTTCTTTCTTAATTTTTTTGTCTCAACAAATTGTGCATTTGTGTTCCGCGACTGAGCCTCTCAGTGTTGCGAGGCGTTTTGGATCTGAATGCGAGCCTAGAGTAACAAGCTCTGGGGTATTGAATCAAATAAATATTGATATAACGTTTTCACTCTGGCAGCGCTTTCCCGTCGAGCGAAAAGCTTGTTAGATTGCTATTTCGGGTTAAATCGTTGCGGACGCCGTTCCGAAAAGAATCCATTGCTTGTACCGGTAAAAATTGTTTCGCCATCGCACACAATCTCGATGCATTTGCGGTTCGCTGAATATCGCGACTATAGCCGAGATACTGTAAAGGACATTTGAGGCAATCATAAATATTAATTTTATAGTCCGACATGCAGCTTTTGTTGGACAAAAGTTACAATTTTTTTTTCACTGCGATGGAAAACATTTTTTGTATCGAAAACAATAACTGTAACAAAATATCACACAAAACAGCACTAATATGATAACACATACAGTTGTTTCTGCGTCAAGTTAGCAAATGTAAATTATACTGTAAGCTGAATTTTGTATTCTTTTTTCAGGTTACGGTCATAGTACACCAGCTACAATTGGTGGAAAAGCATTTTGCATGTTTTACGCATTGGCGGGCATTCCATTAACACTGGTCATGTTTCAAAGTATCGGCGAGCGTTTGAATACATTCGTAGCTTTCGCCTTAAAACATATCAAACGTTGTATTGGAATGCGTCAAAGAGATGTTTCACAAACGGATTTGATTATGGTCGCTACAGCATTCGGAACGATCGTTATGACGGCCGGAGCTTACGCCTTTCATAAATTCGAAAAATGGGAATATTTAGATGCTTTATATTATTGTTTCATTACGCTCACTACCATAGGTACGTAAAAAGTACATTCACCCAGAAAAAAAACTACACAAATGCGCTTTAAGTCTACTTTTTTTCGAACGAAAATTATTTTAAAACGTGTAAACGTTTCTTTCTGAATCGATTCTAATTGTAAGCAAACTGACGGAAGAAAGTTTTGAAAAATGTGAAATTTCCTGCGCAATTGTTCTTTTTTTATTCAATGATGAAAATTGCAGCATTTAAAAACATGTTTACCACTTTCCATCGAGAATTTGCAAAATTATTGCTTTTTTTATAGTTTCTACGGTATGCATTACGTTTCCGTTTCGACATCATAAAATAAAAGTTTCTGTTTTCATATACAGGCTTCGGAGATTTCGTTGCATTGCAAAAAGATGGTGCTCTACAAAAGGAACCGTATTACGTTGTGTTTAGTTTAGTATTTATATTATTCGGATTGACAGTCGTTTCTGCGGCGATGAATTTATTAGTCCTTCGATTTTTAACGATGAATACCGAAGACGAACGACGCGACGAACAAGAAGCGCAAATCGCAGCCCGAGGCTTGGTTCGTTTGGACGGCGATATAATTACGGCGAACGGCAGTTTATATTCAGGAAACGACGGACCTTTGGGACAAAACAGAACTGATAACTTATCTTGTAGAGTGGCGCAACAAGACGATAACGCCAGCGTTTGTTCGTGTTCGTGTTATCAATTCTCGGATTATAAAACTGCTCGAAACTCAAAATTACCAAGATATTTAGTAACTCGATCGCCCGGTCAGATAACACATTTACTTCCTCAAAATTTAGTGCCAGCTACCGGCGGCGATCCGCAGTACGAACTGCAGACGAAAACTACGGTCGATTCGACTGAAGATTTAGATTCGGATTATCTATTGCTCAGGCTGAAACAGAGACGTGTATCAGTATAGCGGGATATAATATTATAATACGTATATGAGACGCACAAATTTATACCATACATTTTCCCGGACTACATTGTACGTGGATGTACTGTACGTTCAAATGATTTTCTCCCTTTTCTTTTTTGGGCTGCTGTGATGGATGTTGCGCTGTGATTTGGCCGAGTGCACTTCATTACGAAAAAAACTGTTTTCGCCTTCCAATTTCCGGATATTTTTTTATATACGAAGAATCAAAAACGTTAAAAGCGACCGAAAAAAACTTTTTTGTACTCTTTTTTTCGTTTGTATCTGTACATAACAACTTCGTGTTTGATAAACATAATTTCAAAACCTTTACAAACGTTTATTATATTGTTCAACAATGTTCAATTTTTAGTTAGTCTTATCGCTCGTCTCGCAAACGTAGAATTTTAATGTGTTTTTCTGTTATTTCTATGCAGGAATTGTTTATATAAGTTGGAAGGTGGGGTTAAAAAATCGTACACATTACGCTCGACGTAGGAAAGTTTTTTCTTACTTTAAAACAAGTGTTCGACTTATGTAACTGCGTTTAAGTTTAAAAGTTGTTCAAATGCCTATTTATCACCGCCAACTCGATTGACCCTCACGACTCAGTCGAGAAAAGTTGAAACAGCTTGTCTACATTTCTTTTTTTTCTTCCCTGTGAATGACAGCAAAAAACTTAATTTTACAATTAGTTTTTGGCTCGAAAATAAGTTAATTTGCCTTTTCTAGTTCTTAATGGACCAGAGTTCATGTGTTGTGAAGTTTTTTCGAAAGTACTAACAGGTGCACGGCTAAATTAAGAATAGTGATAAATAGTCCCCCTGACGCTCGTAACGGCTCATATATTTTTGAGTCGGAGATACATTTTGTAGCTTTCGGGGAAGCGCTTCGACGCCGATTCCCGTTACTTGATTCGACGAACGTCGAACGTTGATCTCATACGAAATTGCCAGCCGAAGACTGCCAATTTACGAGCGGGAACAAAATATACAATTTATCTGAGGTTCCTTCTATTGTTTACCGCCAGAGCCCGGCTCCAACTGTTTGCCAACCGTTGATGACGTCAATGGTGGGTTTTTTGATAGCCAGTCGAAGGACAAAAGTATCCTTACGAAAATATTTTACGTTTGCGTAATCTATGGTCTGGAAAGATTACTTTTCTTCTTTTCATTCCCTCTTCTCTACTTCCCTTCTCTCTTTCTTTCTCCGACTTGCACCGAAAAGAAATAAACCGTCAAATTTCAAAACGCAAAACGAACTACGGGACGTTTAACGCTTGTCACGAACAGACCGAAAAATATTTCATTTTCTTTTACTCCAGAAAAATAGCGAATGATTGGTAAACATTAGTTTTCCTTTCAAGAAATAAAGTTTTTCGAGTCAACTCTCTGTTTTGCTGACGCGTTAAAGTGGAAAAAAATGCATTAATTAAGGTTGCATAAAAACGTTATCGAAAATGCAGACGCAACCCGGTTATCCTCATCTTGTCATCAATTTATTATGCTACGAATGAATACTCCAATCAAGTCATTCGTAGACCTATCTGACAAAGTTCGCAAGCTTATAATTATTTTTTCTGAGAAAAGAAAAGAGTGATAAAATTCGAATCAGCTTAACGTGATCAAATCACTTTTTCTATACGTAACAAAATACCATTAAAAATTTTCTTCATATTCATCTATTATTTTTGAATTATTGTAATTTTGCTATCAGAGTACTTACGAGTTAGAATTTGTAATAGCATTATGGTTACGTTTAATTTATTTGCTGCTACTGTTAATTCGTTCATGAATTATTCTATAATCTACTTTGTCGTTCACACGAGGACGACTTTCATGCAAATATAGGGCTGTAGGTACACTAAAGAAGCATCCGACGAAAGCAAAAGCCCATTTTTTTAATCAAAAATCATCATCATCCTAAACAGTGAAGTCAAATTAAGTTGGTGGAAAACTTCGCCCTCGCAGGGGGTCTAACCCTGGACATTTAGATTAAAAGCTTAACGCTCTACCGACCCACTGAGCTACGAAAGCTCACTTAGCACCAGTCACATTAGTATATATTTATTCTTTATCTTGTCCATTAAATTTATGTTTTAGTTAATTGTAACTATTAATTAATTAGATAAATAATGATATCTAAGTATGTCTTTCCTATCGTTACTCGAACTAATTTTAAATGCCAAAACCATATCAACGTGTTTTGACCATGACCATTCTATTCAAGACCAATCTTCTCCGATCAACATCACTTTAGATTTACGTCCCAGTCTTTTAGTAAAATAGAACACGCTATTATAGTCTACTACATAAACATGCCAAATTGAGTGTTTACCGTAACTTTTGCCAGGCCCACATTGTTTCAGTCTTGATAATAAATTAGGTTTAGAAATTTGCATGTGATTAATTTTACCTCGTGCTATTAGAACTGGTACTGTATATTCATAAGGTGAGGCGTGACCAAGTCGACTGGGACTAGTCACACGCTCTTCAGGACACTCCCTTCAAAACGAAGTACCCCCCTATAAAGTACAATTACATTAATCATTCAATAGCGTAGGGTAGGGTTGAGATATTCTGCTAACTGTGAATGATCCATTCAACTAAATATGCTTGTTAGCATATCATTATACGAGGGAAAATGAAAAACAAATGAGGTCTTGAACTTCAAGATTCAAGTCCTATAATTGACACGTTGTTTACGACGACCCTACCACGATATTGTTCCGACATTGGTATGTTATACTGTTATCTTTTATGCATAATCCGTAATGAAACGTTCAGTCAAATGAAAGACAACTTCCGGTTGTGACATCATCGTCAGTACATGATTTTTTAAACGAAAGATTGGATTTTTTGAAAGTCAGGAAAGGGAATTCTTTTGTTAAAATTTCTTCAACGGTGCAAAGTTTGATTCAAGGCCACTTTTGCGTTTTGCTTACTCATTTCGCCGCTGCCCGTACAGAAAACACCTACGTATATTCTGCTCTGCACAATGTAAATAAATTCATCCAGTTTCGCTATTATTCTTCTATCGCATCGCAACATAAGTTTAGGCACGAGTTTCAGTCACATTCTACTTCGAACCGTCTGACTGAATTTCTGTCATCGGGTACATAATATGTTCGGTTTCCATCGATGGAGAACCCTACTCTCTATCGTTCGTTGATGAAAAAGTGTTCGCTACTCTGACGTCAATTCACAATTTTAAGCGCAAAAAAGGATACATTTTGCTCTCTGATGTGCGCTAAAGTCTTCGAAAAGTTATCTTTATTTATCTTATTGAGAAAGACGTCCATTCCTTTTTTTACCTCATGACATTTTGGGGTACAAGCCAAAAGCTTTACTATTTTATGTATTGTAGATGTTGAAAAATGGTTAAAATCGATGATTTTCACGTTGAATTTATCGAAAAATGGTCGTTGTACCATCCCGGCGAAACGGTCAACGGGAAAATTCATTTGAAATTAAACGATAAAATATTTTGCGATTCTATATCCGTCTTGTTCTACGGTTCGGCGAGGGTGTTTTGGGTAGAACGCGAACCTCAAGGAAGCGTCACGTACACGTCTGAGAATGTTTATTTCAACGAAAAACACGAAGTTTGGAATTACCCAATAACGACTAAAGGTGGTGCTCAGAAGAGTCAAATTCCGCAAGAAGCTCGTCCTCATCTTCCGGCCGGCAATCACATTTTCGATTTCTCATATACGCTGCCCAATGAATTACCGACATCGTTCGACGCCAAACATTCGACCGGTTATATTCGATACTTCGTTAAAGTTTTAGTCACCAACGAAGATGCAATCAGGCATTCGCGGAAAGCATTTTTTACCGTCGTAAAACCCGAGGACTTGAATTTCCATCCGGCTCTCTCCGTTGAATCGAGTCGGAAATATGTAAAACAATGCAAATCCAACTCCTGTTATCCGTCGAAATCGAATCGACACATTTCCATGAACGTACGCTTAGCTAAACAAGGATACGTACCCGGTGAACAGATCAAATTTTCAGCCGAAATCGAAAATTCCAGCGGTCGATCGGTGCACGCCATGAAAGCCCATTTGGTTCAATACGTGTCCGCTTACGCTTCAACACCCACTTTTAGAATGCAAGACGCCTCGAAGATGATTGTCACAGTCGGCAAAAAAGATAAACTACCTAAGGGTAGTACTACTTTGTGGAACGATTCGCTTTTGTACGTACCGGCCGTCGTACCGACTTTCGTCGTTAACGACGTTTTGGAAGTTCATTATTCGTTGAGAGTGGAAGCTTTTTGCGATAAATACGGTCCGGAGGTTACCGTTGATGTGCCGTTGACAATTGGTACCGTACCATTAATGGGATCCAATGTCAACGGCGTAGAAATGATTCCTCGTTGCGTCGATCCACCGCCGGCCTACGACAACTTTTCAATGTCGATTCGTAAGTGATCGGTGCTTACTGTTCTTCGAAACGAGCGGCTATCAATTTCAATCCTATTTCTATTTTAGCACCCCCAACTTACGAAGAAAGCGTGACTGGGACGAACAACGTCGAAGGAGATGATCCTTTTGTCCCGGTCTACCCTGTTTACAGACGTAATTAAATTTTAGGGTATTCTTCGGATAATTTCTTTACTTATTTATCCCAACAATTTAAAACTTTTTGTTCTATTAAAGAAATCATTTACCGACGCATTGTGGCAAACAAAAATTTTCTTAATGCTGTACCATGTTGATTACTTTAAACTTTAGGTTGTGCTAAGATGTTATATTTTGTTTTTAATTGTATGAAGAGTAAAATATTTTTCGATTTCTTTCAACGCAACGAAAGAAGGGTTTATATTAGCATATATTATCTTGCTATTATTCTTCGAAAAGAATCAAGAAGATTCCATTGCAAATGAAGATTAGAACTTTAGGTAGCAAAAACATTGACAGATAATTGCAATCGCAATTTGCCAGGCAAGTTTATTTCTTTTGAGTTATCAAAGGATAAAGTTTAATTTAGGCATGTCGTTCAAACATGGTATTGTTTATTTAAACAATTAGAATTAAAGTAGAACGCAATACAACACCAAAAGATGTCAAAATGAGAAAAGTGTCTACAGGACTATACATTTTACTAATTAAGGCAAATAGATTACATAAATTTAAACGAATCCAAATCGTTTAATTTTTTAAGTTTCAACACCGTTTTTTTAGAAACATGTCGATCGATACATCCGATCTAATCTGTTGCTTATGTATATCAGATTCCACTTTAAGTTTAGATTTGTTTGGTTTTCTCGATCGTGTTGTACTCCGTGATGATTGTGGCCCAAAGAAAGATTTTCGTATTGCAGGAATATTACGCCTAAAAAAGAAATCATCACAAACGGTAAGCATACCTGTTTCTGTGAAACATTATTTTGCTTGCTACTCGATTATTTCTTGTATATCTGATGGCGCAACTTCATAATCAACTAATAAGTCTCCTAACTGTTGATTCGGATCGTTTTTATTTGGTGTCGCGTAAGTTGATTTGAAAGGCAAAGGTGTAGATTGACGAGGCTTAATATTTTGTTCTTGCTGAAAATAAATAAACTCAATTCTAATGTTAGCTATGTTATTATACGTCACGTAATAAATACACGAAAATTTACCTCATTTCCACCTGTTGGCGGTCGTTCGAACAAAACGTCGAAATCACAACGGTTTTCTTCAATAATTTTTTTGCACATTTCCGCATTGGTAATAGGTATATTATTAACGCATATAAAATGATCGCCGCGTCTAAATGCAAAAGATGCAACTGATTTAGGTTTAGCGAGTTAACGACAACTGCTGTTTTATCGGGTGAATTTTTAATTCTACAACAATGCCCTTATATTGTCGAAAAGAATTTTACGAGGAAATCGAATTAATTATCCTAATCTGAAGCTTTATTCAATTTACTACCGTTAATTCGTACGACGTGATATCCGCAATACGATTTCACAGTTTTGCCATTAATAAATGCGATACATTCGACTTCTGGTCTTGAGTAATCTTTTGCTGAACTTGGAGAAATTTCTTTTGCGGAAGTTGACCACGACTCTCTACCGGAACTTTGTGATAAATCTCTGGCGGAAGATGACGAAGATTTTTTTATGGAAGTTGGTGGAGACTTTTTTGTGGAATTTGGAGGAGACTCTTTTGGTGGTGATTTTTCAGTTGGTGGCGAGTGAGTAGTCGTCGGCGATAACAGCATAGACCACCATGAAGAAGATGGCGCCGGCGGTTCCGAAATTACGCTTGTATTTAAAGATCTTGAAAATTTTGAAATTGACGATTGTGCTGCAGATGGTAACGAAGTATTTTTATCGTTCGGTCGGATTATTTTCACTTGTAGCACCGGATATAAATGAGATGCAAAATGATACAGTTCGGTTCTGTTTTGAAACGTTCGACCGTTAACAGCAACGATATAATCACCAGGAAATATTTTGCGGTTAATAGCGACCCGACTGCAACTTTTTCAACCATGATTACACCGGGCGGCTCATCGACCAGTCTTCAGTTTGACGGTTCGATTGGAACAGCCACGTCTATTTGTTCGAAACGAGCTTTATTTTGTAATTCGTTTAACGATGCAACGTCGGGCTTACTGAAGTGATAAGATTAAAAAACGAAAATATGATCAAAAATGAAATGTTTAAAATAACCTACATTGTCATCATTATATAAGTAGTAAAAATAACAAAACAACAAAAGCATACAATTAGCAATCATGGAACCGAACAGTCGTTTCGAATCTGTTACGATGTGGCGCGTTAGAACCAATTGATTAATCACGTGACCTCAAAGCTAATTTAGACTCGTTCCGCAAAAAAAAAACAATAAAATAGGAAAGTAACTTTGGAAAACCGTCTGTTTTTGCTGTTCGTATCATTAATAAATGTAGCGTGAATAGCGATGAAATATTAAAATAATTTTTCGATATTAAAGAAAACTCATTGCCGAAAACCGCACGTCTTCTTTGAAAAGTACTTTTTTTGTTAACGGCAAGAGGCTTCAAAATGCTTCAGATTAGATGTTTATTTTCTAAAATATGTTTTGAAATCAATTGAACAGAAATCGTTCTCCGGTAAGTGGGCATGGCTTTCGAAATTCTTGGTAAAATTGACGAAACCAAAATGTGCCAATAAACTTTTCTCCTTTCCACACAGGACATCCTGCGTGATCTAATAACGGGTCAGGTTCATTGTTCACTTTTACGTTATACCACAAAATGGCATCGCCAGCTTTGGGTTTTGCTGCAATGCCAAGTTTGGGAAAAATTGTTGCACCCCCATCTTCAGGCTCATAGAAATACACAATCATTGTTGCAAATCTCCTTCCGTCTTCCACACTGTCTGAATTTGGATACACATCATGATGTGGTATGATGTGACCGTATTTCCTGTACCATAAAATGTCAAACCATCCGTCCAAGTTACTGACGTTCAAACCTGCGGCTCGATCAGCAACGGCAAAAAGAGAACTCAGTTCCCACGGAGCTATCGTCAAACTGTTGCTCGTTCTAAAATCGAGAATTTGCATCAAATGTTTTTCTATATCGGTGTTCGTTATTAAAGTATAAACTGGACTGGCATCGCTGTACTCCCTTGTGTGATCCATAATCCAATCAACTTCCTTCATGTCATAAACAAATTGTCGAATAGTAACTAAATCAGGATTTTTGTGCAATTCTTCAACTTTGTATCGGTACAAATAACTTCGTGTTATATAATAACATCTGAAATTCGACGTATCCAAACCTTTATCCGATCCGTTGTCGCACAAACTTCTTTCGTAAGGCATGAACCACCACCAAAACGGATAACGTCGAACATTTGGAATAAATATAACGAGAATAAAAATTGTAGACGCTAATACAGTTAAAACTAATACATTTCTGTTCATCATAAAAATATTTCTCATGGTTCGATACTATATTACGTCGTTTTGAAACTTTTCAGTCGAACTACAAGTTGTTTCAACAGCATAAAAGTGTTACAGACGATGAATAAGAAAAATACCGGTTCTCACAAGGTAACTTATAACTATGGATATTTTCCTCACGTATCCTATTCTTTTTTTAATGAATATTTTTCTTTTGAATAACGACCGAAAGCTTGTCAACATGTTTTCGGTAAACATGTGTAATAAGAACTATAAACATTTGCAAAGATTCAGCTAACATTTTATAACCGTACAAGAAAAATAATTTCTCGAACATCAAATCACAATTTAGGATTTAGGATTTATTCATGTGATAGCACATTATAATGAAATTGAAAAATAAACATAGGTACTTTAAAATTATGCTTCACAAAAGCATGACAGGAACTAGAATGTTCATATAAAGTCATGCTTCAACGCAAAAATATTGAACGATATTAAAGACATATTTAGTTTGGTTAAATGTTTTAAATTGCTTCTTACAAGCAATTTGTTGAAAATTTTAAGGTTCAAGCTGTGAATCAAAATCGCTTTCGGAAAGTGGTAGTAATCGTGACATTGTTGTAACAGACCGAAAAATTTCAGTTCGGTTGTTTTTAAATTATCCGCTCTCGAACCTGAAAATTGCAGCTTGCAATCGGAAAGAACCATCCTCGTGCGTGTTTGACAAACAAACAAAGCCTTAATTTATACGTATTTGGTGCTTTCTTGTGCTGACATTGCATTCTAAACTCTCAGTTAAGTCATTACTCTTTCAGGTGCTATTTTCATTTTGTTACCTTTTTTCAATACTTAAAAGAAAAGTTTGCGGACCAAATTCACTTACTTACTTTGTTATAAAAATGGCGTCGAGTTTGTGTCGTCAAAATTTTCATCAAGAATGCGAAATCGCAATTAACAAGCAAATCAACATGGAATTGAACGCCAGTTACTTTTATTCGTCGGTTGCGTTTTATTTCGATCGGGACGATGTGGCTTTGGCTCATTTTCACCAATTTTTCTTAAAACAAAGCACTGAAGAACGAGAACACGCTCAAAAAGTATTTTTTTTATAAAACGAGCAGAAAAAAACGGATTTTTGTGATGAAACTTGTTTCAGTTATTATGTGAGCGAGTTGTCTTTAAAATGTTTTCTAATGCTTTTTAATTTTATTTTTTTATTAATTGAAAATTACTGAAGGAAATTTTAAAAGTTATGCGTTTGAGATTGCGCAACTATTTTCTAATTCGTATTCATTTTCGACAATGAATAGACCTGTTCAAGCACAATCATGAATTTGCTGATTGAATCTCTGAGCTTCGACCTTTATAATAGCACATTTTTGGCCGTGCAGTTTTGCGATCGAGGAATTTTGAGCTTCATTTCCTGATTTATCATTTAGTTAATGAAATTCCAAAACAAACGCGGCGGTCGCATTGTGCTGAAAGACATTCAGAAACCGTTGAAAGACGAATGGGGAAGCCCCTTGGAAGCAATGCAAGCCGCTTTGGAATTGGAAAAGGCCGTTAATACATCTTTACTGGAACTACACGCGATTGCTGCAAAGCACGACGATTCGGTCATGACTGATTATATCGAAGGTAGGAATTAAAGGATTGAAATGAATTCTCATTACGGTACAATAATTGTCACGTTTGCTTGTTATAACTGTTATTTATCCTTTGAGAAGAATTCCTACAAGAACAAGTCGAATCGCTCAAACAAATCAGCGATTACATAACAAATTTGAAACGAGTTGGACCTGGTTTGGGTGAATACATGTTCGACAAAGAAACGTTGGAAAGTGCTTGAAATTCGTCGACGTTTTCGTTGATTTGAAATGTTTCTATTACAAAAAAAAACCTTCCTGATACTATTGCAAATAATTCCATCGTCATTTAATAAACTTGCTTCTTTTTTTATTGTTAGTAGTTGCTTTTTTTATTGTGGTATGTACTGCTGGATTAAGTAGTGGATTTTGAGTTATAAGTAAAACCCGTGTAACCTTCGACCGTGACCTCGAGTCTTACTTTAAGGGTAGTCGCATACTTTGCACGTTGCAATATCTTGCGTCACTTAGAACCATTTTGGCCGTGAACTCGCTACGACGATCACCAGTCTGTCACAGCGAACAACTGACGTCAGCCACCTTTCTGAAACTGAAATCAGGCTTTTAACGGACTTTTGAAACTTTGTATTTGCAAAACTTTATTACCTTGTGTCTCATTGCTTCACAACTCGAAATCTTGATTGTTTCCTAACTAGGATGTACGATTTGAATTCGTTTCGAACTATTAAAACTTCATTTCATACTCTCTTTTATTAACAACTCTCTAAAAATATGTTGTCAAAACGAAAACAAAGCGCAAGGAGAAATTGTCAAAACGATTGATAACTTTCACAAACTAAAATAAAGCTGACTAACAATTGACATTTCTCACAAGCCTAAAACCGGAAGTGAATTGGAAGAACGTCGATTTGGACCATTTCGACTCGATTGCAAACCGATATTGGTGAATCAATTTTAAAAAAAACAAACAAATCGTCACTCAGGAAAAACTTATTGAATGACTTTCTACTGGCGTTGATTTTCACTTTAACCTTTTTCTTGCTTTAAAAGTTTTCTTTTTGCAACAACATTTTAAGATGTACGAAATAGTGCGATTTCGACAAGCCGTTTGGTTTTAACAAAGTCCTATACGGTGTAATTCGAGGTATAGAACCAAGGTCAGGCGCGCGAAACATCATTGATTGAAGTTTCGTGAAAGCAACTACTTTCGGCTGTCGAACGATTACAGTACGTCCGCGGCACGGACCTTGGCAATTGGCGAGTGATTTTGTGTTAACTAAAAGTAGTATATATAAACGCTCGTCGCTTAAAGGTTCGCTCTTTGTCTAACTGTTGTTTTTTAGTTGAATGGTAGGTGTGCACCAGCACGGATATTAATTTCTTACGGCTTGCCGCACTATTGCCTATACTATGTATGGTTTTTCATGCATTCACGATTTCAAAACAATGAAATCTAAATCAAAATTCGAAAACGCATCACATCTAGCTAATTTATCTTTTACGAACTAGAAACGTCCTAAAGATTGAAATAAAAGTAGAAAAAAAATTTAATTAATTAACCCCATTCGTTGTTATCTAAAGAACAATAAATAAAAAATTGCCAGGAAGCAAAAAAATTGTGCAAGGGGGAGGGGATATCACGGCGCGAAATTTGTTTTTTGTGTACAGAATTTTATTTCACTGACTTTTTTTCTAGTATCTTCCATTTCGGATTTCAACTTTGATCAGAAATAGTGTAGAGATAAAGCTGCGTTCAAATTCACTCCCCTTTTTGCTCCCTCGGAGCAATTTTCCCCTAGTTGGAGAAATTACTCGCATACGAAACTTGTTTGAGGTATTATTTCGGAAGCAAAAACTCAGAAGTTTTTGGTTGGAGTTTTTCGAACGTGAAGACGAGATATGAAGAATGAGAATCTTGCTGAAAACTCGCTCTCACAAATAGGTAAAATCCGAAAGTTTACGTTATTCCAAAATGTGGGAGCATTCGAATATCTCCGTTTGGCAAAAACCGCACGCCAATCCACGTTCCTTGTTGTGCAACGGTTTTCCGTCGCCCGTTGCAAAATTGAGCGCTGCACACGAGCAGTTACCGTCGTTACAGTTACCATTGCAGGAACAAATCTGGTAACACGTGGCT
The DNA here is from genome assembly GCA_034698125.1 of Prionchulus punctatus. Taxonomy (NCBI): domain Eukaryota; kingdom Metazoa; phylum Nematoda; class Enoplea; order Mononchida; family Mononchidae; genus Prionchulus; species Prionchulus punctatus. Next base: position 11,592 of record JAQGBA010000302.1, on the reverse strand, counting down.
GGTTTTTTGCATTTGTACGTACATGTAGTGGTCTTTACGGTTTCAGAAATAAATTTAGAATTTAGAATTTTGTAAAATTTTTGCTCCTCCATGGTACGGGATGAGAAATCGAAACACAAAGTTATAACACGCCTTGCTACGACACGAGCAAAAGATTGTGTTTCAAAAAAGCACTTTAAACATACCTTTCTAAACCAACAACGAACGGGACACGTTATGCATGAATTAATAAATACCCGTTGGTCAAATTTGATACGATACTTTTCTAAATTGTCCAAATGATCAAATTTTCTGCATTGTTGCATAGTAGCTTTTCAATTCGTTAACAGTTCCCGCAAAGAACCGCGAGAAAATATCATCTTTATAATCGATGAACTGGAAAATTTCATGAAACGTGTTTAACTGATGGTGTGTTCCTTGCGACGCTGTTTGTAATGAAACTTAAATAAATTCAAGTGCGAACATTTTTATTGTTCAATTCTACGATCTAAAAAACTAGCCAAATAAATATCTGCAACAAATACATACAAAAATACACGTGTTTGTTTATCAATGATGATATAAAAAGTGTTTTTTTATAATTTTACATATTGTGCTGTTATGTCCATGCCATTTGTTTGCCATGTTTCTTAGTATCGCCCTTTGTAACGCTGTTAGGCCTGGAACTTTTTCCGCTATCTTTCACCGGTGTACCGGGTTTGCTCGAAGCAGATGGCGACCTTGTATTATGATGCATCACTTCATTTTCCCACATGCGTAAAGCGCAATCTACGTTCGAATCGATTACGAAATCGATCGACGACTGAACGACGAAATCCTTCGATTCGTAATATTTCATTTTGTAATATTGCATCAAATATTGAATAATGAACACGCCCGTCCATTTAATACCTTCCTTTTCGAACAATAATACCTTTTTACCGTACGATCGAGCCGAGTTAATGAACAGATTTGCTTCTTTAAAATAATTCAAAAGCGTCGAAGTCGTCGTTTCAACGTTGATATTCAGAGACATATGATAAGAAGCGTGAGAAGTGGGGGATGAACACAAACACGGCGGGTTCGATTTCAATTTTGTCCAGTCTACGCCGCAAAAATTTATAAAATATTCAACGTTTAACTTACACAGTAACTGTTTGTCGGAAGCGATCGAAATGTCGCCGATGTATAAAGACTCCAAAAATTTGTAACAATTCGTCGCTCCGATTTGATTCAACGAAGGCGTTCCTGGACGCGACGACGAAGTTGGAGAACTAACGGACGATGACGGCTCGTGATTAGAACCGATGTGCTTCAACTTTTCGTCGTGATCCGATAATTCGCGATCCGAAGAATCGAAAGATTCGTCGTGATGCTGAACCATAATAATTGCATCGGAATATTGTCGGACGACGATTTTTTTATCGCAAATCGTTTTTACGACGTACTTTTCGACGATTTCTTTGTTGTAATCCAAACTCGACGATTTATTGAATGGTGGCGTTAAATTTTGTTGTTCTACGTTTCGCAAAAGAGTATCGCTGGTCATAGATCTGGACAAAATTTTTATTGGGTTTTTTACATCGGGCAGAGACCAAGAACTTCCGCCGTTGACGTTCGGTAATTCACTTTTCCTTCTGGTCGGATCCATTCGCGTATTAATGTATCGAAAGGTTTTGAGGTTGTTGAGACGGGATTCGACGGATTCGTACGATTAGTTATCAATCAAAATGAAAAACGAAGCATCGTCGAGTATCGTCTTGGAACACGACCGTCGATTCCCTCGGCGCCGTTGCAATTTTACGGGCACTAATTGTCACCCATCAACACGTTGCTGTGACAACTAGGTCCCCAAAAGGTTTAATTACTTTGGAATTGTTCCGTTTTGTCGTCTTCTGAAAATGCGCACGTTAAACTTATAAGCGTGGACTGAAATCGACGACGTTCGTTACAATTTTCGCTTCGCGTCTTGTCTCGAAAATTTCCGCTTTCAGTCTTATTATACTAATTAGCGCATGAGGAATATTATATTAGTTATTTGTTGCCGACGCATCCTTAAATGATTTTTTTCGCAGTCGCAAATTTCAAACAAAACGAAGTTTGGAAAATCTCCGACGCTAATTACATAATTTGAATAGTTCCCTGCCTTCACTGTTGAAAACATGACGACCTTCCGCGAATATTTTGTAAGATTTCTTGTTTTTGAAAGAGTATATTTTCGAGAAACTAAGTGAAAACGAAACCTTTCGCTCTTTTTGTTTGATACAGGTCGTTTTGAAAATTCATATTGCTACTTTGAACGAACAGTTTTATGTGCTTCTCTCATACATACTACAGTATACAGTATAAGCAAAAGTTGACATAACACGAAACTGCGATACTGTCTTTCAATCTTTCCCGATAAGTTATAATAAAATTGCGCCCAAGGGGGCTAATGGTATTACTAAACACCGACGGTTCGAAAAAATTTAGTTCAATTAAATTTAATGGTGATTTATTAAACAACTTAAAAGGGCAAAATTAAATCAAAGTAAATTAGTCGATTACAAAATTCGATTATAAAACAATGAAATGAGTTCGGAACAACATTAGTCAAGTCGTACAAGGTGATATCGTAACTACGGTTGTTGCACTAAAGTTGTTCTTGAGGGCTGGTTGGTTGAATATTTCCAACACTTCATTGACTATTTTATTATTACTATTCGAAGATGAAGATTTTAATTTGTTAAAAATGGATTCGATCAGTTTCTCGTTTATTTCGAAATGGCCCACGTTTGGTGCGCAAAATTCTAACCGATCGTGACTGAGCGAATAAACAAATTTCTGAAATTAAATTTTTGACTTCATTTCTCGAATTCATACGTTTTGCAACGTCTATCTATGTAGCATGAAACCAAAAGTTTACGCAACTTACGTGGTTTGGCAAAATCGAGGGTATTAGATAATGACGGCCATCCTCTTTCCCATTGGTTTCAACAATTAGTCTATACAACGCGCCATTGGTCGAAAACAGTTTCGGATATTTAACATTTGATGCCAAAATTTATTCGTACTTGTCGTACAATAATTGCAAAACGTATAATTCTTCACAAATGGAGGACAAAGACAAAGGAACTGCTTGATTGATCAACAATGTTGGTGGATTACCGTACGAAATACTTTCGATTTAAGACCGTTTTAATGCAAGAGATTGGCAAATTCGATCGACAAGGATGTCGTACATAGTACTTTGAGTACATGCGATTGAACCCTGTACAAAAAAAATTACTGAAATGTTTGGAAAATGTTTCCAGCGAAGCAGTACTCACTTCTTTACCATTCGAACAGTGCACTTGTAAATATGACCCAGAACTTGCACTGAAAATTGAATTTGTGCTTGAAACTGAACTTGAACTGGACATTCCAGTTGATAAAACGCTTTTCATCGTATCATCGCTTGAACCGTTTTCATTTCGGACGTATCAACTACACCTGTCTGAAATAGGTAAATCTTTTTTACGCAAATTATTACGTGAAAAAGGTGTTGAAATATGTACGTATTCGCTTTTATAGAGATTGCAACGTTTTGAGGAACGGTTGCCCTCGGGGTCATCAAACGTCCATAATGGGTCAGAGCACCGCGTAGTTAAGATGTCAATTTTATCGATGCTTATCATTTGCGAAATCAAATGGCAAATTTTATCGAAAACATTTGTTTGTCTTTGCAATCTACAAAAGAACAAATAGCTCAATTCAAGCTTAGCATTTATAAAAAAAATAACAAATCTGCACTTTAACGCGATTTTAACAGCGCATCACGAGCTACCTTGTCCAACTGACTATTTTTTTTCGTCGTTTGATTTGTATGCAAACCATTCAATTCGACTTGCTTCTTTTCGCCTTCATTCTCCAAATCAAAACGTAATCTAAAGCGAATTTCTAGAAATAGATTTTACCCTGATGAGCATATTATTGAAAGGTACCTACAGTAGTGAAACATTGTCATATTCTTGACCGTTGAAAAAGTGTTTCATTTTACGCTTACAATGAGCGTCTGGCGTCGCAGTTCGCGTATGGTCGCCATTGGAATATTTAATTTCACCATCGGAAAATTGATGAAATAGTTGACTTACCCTTAGGAAATAAAATTATTGTAAAAACGGTCACATTCCTGCAAAAAAGTGTTAAAAAAACATTTTATTTACTGGAATTGACAGAGTTTGCACTTCATTAACTTACCTTCAGAGCGTTATGAATGAAGCGATCGTTAGTTGCGTCATATCGAAATTTTCCTGCAATTAATAAATTTATGTTTGAAAATAAATTACAACTGAAACGGGATACTACCTAAAGGTTAAAACGTATAAACGTCGTTTTCGTTCGGTTTAGCTCCGTTACATGTCAATTGTTCGTACAAATATCCGCCTGCTGCCAACCATTTTTTATTTAAAGTTGGAGTTAAAGATATTCGCCAACATATCAAACACCGCTACATTTTCATTTCCTTGTTCAGGTCGAAGACTTCTTTTACAACATCAACAATTCTGGATGGTTCAAAATCTGTAACTCAATAACTGAACTAATAAAAAATGAAACATGAAAATCGGTAATTATACAATTACCATTCATACGCAGAACATCTTCGCAATAGTCGCACAATATCATGAGATTAACATTCGTTTACTGAGTGAATTCTAAAGACATTGCTTTTACCATTTTGCGTACATCTGAAGACTAAAAATAGTTCAAGATTGAAACACGATGAATTCAAATCAAAAAAGACAATAAAATGCATATACACTGACTGATTTTCCACTTGCAACTGTACTTTGTAGAAAGAAATATATTGTTCGATACGATTACTTTCTGTGCCCCAAACGTTAGGTAACAGTTTGTTCGATATTGTTGGAGTTTTCCGACCGAAAAAAAACGAAAAATTATTAGTACCTAATTGAAATTATGAAAGCAAAATAGAACCTTCAACGTAGACTAAATGAACAAAATATTTGTGCGAATCGTCGTTCTAAGCGATAACGAGCGGCGTATGTAACTGGTCATTTGAATTTCGGCATTCGTCGGTTGTGCGCAAAAGAGGCAAAAAGAGGCCAGTATAGTTCGTGTTTTCTGCTCCATCGAGTAAAATAACTGGACGATACAAAACATTAGCAAACGCGAAGAGATACACAAAATTTAAAGCTTAAAAAAGAAATTAGTGAACTCAGACGAGTTTCAAGAATGTTATCACATACTTGAAGAACAAGAACAATTTATCACGCCACAATCGATATCATCAAATATTCGTTGAAGTACTTTTCTGGATACGATACCGTTCAAAGTTTGTTTGTACCATTTTTCATTTTGTTTAAAATTACGTGGAACTCCATCACGAAGCGAGTGCCAATATATTTCACGACCAACAAGTGCACGAGAAACGGCGTACAAAAGACCGTTTCCGTCATAAGCAACATACAAGGGTTCCACGGACGATACTTTGTCGGTATTATCAGCGAAAAGGTTTAAAATACAATTTAAATATTGATATGTTTCTATTTGCATTCCGTAACTTCAACATAAAAAACAACAAAATTTATTCTACTGTTAATTATTTGCGGTTCAATAACATACCCTGGAGTTAATAAATCAAATTCGTTAACAGTAAATGCGAAATCGGCGAGTTGTTTACAATCGAAATATTCATCTTTCTTGTTCTCGGCCAAGAGATAAGTCAGCCCATTTTCATTGATACTGTAAGTTGTGAACATTGAAGACCATCGACTCGAGTCCATTCTGGCCCATATCTTTTCGGAATGCATTTTATTCTTTGTTCCAGTTTTATCGCTTCGTGTTGCTTTATCGGTTCGACATCTTGTACGTTGTCTGAGTGAATAGTTTTATTACAGAAGAAGCAAAAAATCAGATCTTTCGTTTTGGAACTGTTTATTATTAATCGTTCGTTACAACGGGGATCTGGGCAGTAGCCGTCAAAGAATTGCAAATTTTTCACCATTTTCGTTTCTTGAGCGACACTTTTTCACGCAACCGCTTGCGACGATATCAAAACTCGAACTGATATACGGTGTAATGTAAACTAACACTGCGGAAAGCTGCTATCTAAAAACTTAGAAAAAAATCAAAATAAACGTAACGAACTGTACAGATTTTTACTAGAACAATTTGCAAGCGCAAAAAGAAGCTAAATTTCGAACGGTATTTTCCAAATCAGTGATGTTTTTCTGTACGTACTCCACTGTTATTTAATTGAAGTAGGTTGCACATTTACACAAGATAGAAAATATTGTCGTTTAAGTTTATTTTAGAAAACTTCTCTTCGATTTGAAACCGATGCCTGAATTTTTTTCTGCAACAACAAAAGGGATAACTTTAATACATGTCCAGGCGACAGAAGGGTTAATTTCAAAATATGTTTTGTTAAACAGCAAACGATAAATTTTTTAAGAAAAGAAAACGGCTTTCGTTTAATGATGCCGACGATCATTCATCAACATTCTCTTAAGACAAGCAAAATCGTTAATCACGGTTGAAAAATTTTTTGAAGAAGATATAAATAGATCATGGACGGTATATTTTGTTCGAAAATAATCGAAGAAAGTTTGACGAAAGTTCATTATAGAAATGAATAGATAGAAACGGTAAAATCCCCAGTGCAAACAAAATCGCAATCATTCCCCTGCCAAAATTTCGATTTTATCAGCCTGGTCTTGCTTTGATATGGTCTTCTTCGTCGTCGTTGGTATGTCGTCGATTATATCTTTTTTGGCGTTTATTATAGAAACTCGAGGTTGTTGCGAGTTTAATGATGAAATTCGAATTTGACTCGATGAACCGTCAATTGTGGACGACCACCCGTTCAACGGTTTGGCTAAATCGATTCTTTGTTCATGCAACATTTCAATAACGACAGCGCATATTATCAAACTAATTATAGACAAAATCCATTGCAGCAATTGTATTGCATAATTGGCGATTAATATTTTGACTTGAAAAGGGGTTACTAAACTCATAAAGGTATTTCTCGAACCAATCAAATCGCTTAAAATTATCATCGTTTGGACGTAGATCGTATACGTACTCAAATAGTGATACGTCGTTAAGGCTTCGCATAATAAAAATAAAAACAAAGTTATCAACGGGTAACTGATATTGATGTTCATTGGATTCGTCGCGTATATTTGTAATAAAGATAAAACGTACATCGATATCAAGTCTAAAATCCCGTAATCGAGTGTCGAGTCGACCAAAGACGTGTCGCCTTTTATTGCACAAATGACTCCCGTTTCAATAACCGTGGTGACAAATAAAATACAACCCAAAGCGAAAACGATCATCAACGGTCGTTGTATCGTTGTACTGTAACGACGATCGTTGCCGCTGTCGATATGTAGAATTCTAAAAATTATTCCACCGCCCAATAAGCAAACAATAATTGCGACGAAAGCTAATAACGTTTCAGCTAAATGTAAATGCGTCGGTTGCCAAAAGTCGCGTTTCATCGTTTCATAATGGAAAGCAATGACCATTTTGAAAGTCGTATTGAGATAAATGAAAATCGAATGAAACGAGACAACTGTCAATAGTAGTAAAAATAAAGCCGCGTTAATTAAGAAAACAGTGTTTCGATGTCGAAGAAATAACGATAAATTGACGCCGATCAAAATTAAATAAAACACAGAAATGCCTGTAAAAGCGATGAAATTTCGATATACGTGCGCCGCCGATGCGTAAACGATGTCCAAAATTACGTGACAACTCGCCAATATTAGAACCGTCGCCGATGTTGCGACGATACTTTGCAAGACTCGGCGATTTAGATCTAATTTACATATAGAATCCACGAAAGGCAAATTTATAATGTCGACCAATACGTACGACGTATACGCCGAGAGACACATTCGGATAAAATGAGTAACGAAATTAGCCGTCATAATAGCTTGATCGTAGCCGACATCAACGGCTAATTTAATTTTATTCGAATGTATATAGAGAGAAATGTAATACGAATTCCAAGCGTAAAAAATTTCTTGAAAAAACTGACAAGCAGATAATACGAGCAAAAATTTCAGGAATAAATTATTACTCCTAAATACGGCGTATATTTGCAAAATGCTGACAGCGAACATGATCAACGAACACAATAGTTCTTGAATAATGTACGTGTGAACGTACGAGAAGGGTAGGGCTATTATTCGAGAAGTTACGTAAATACTAAATAATAACATACAAATCTGAATTATACCTGATACGAGCAAATAAAGCCAAGCTCGGTGAGGTATGCGAACAGTTTTGTAATACCAAACCGCCGCTTGATGCAAATTTCTTAGAAGAAAACACAAAAGAACGAAACCGAAAAATACAGTTACGATCATACAGCAACAAAGTTGTATGTATCTGTATCGTGCGCGCGACGAAGAGGGCTGATTGGTCGGATAATGATCCATGGTTATCGACTTATTGAGGTTAATACTGTATACGGTAATTGTTACGAGAGAACTTGCGCAACTGTAAAACGAAGCGACCGCGCAACCGAGAAATACAGTTTCGTATTTGTACCATTTTAACGCCAGACATAGACCTCCGGCGACGCACATCGTGGAAGGTAACCAACGCGCCTCGAACATATTTACGCCGGCGTGGTAATCTTTGACGGTCGGATACATTGTTAAATTGATCGCCAACCATATCAATGATACCATACAAATTGAGCATCCCAAAAATAGTAATTGTTTAGATGTAATTGTTTTTATCGAATTCGGCGGATCGAAAATGGCTCTAGCTTCAGCTAGTGTCGTCGTGTTTTCGTGCGCTTCCTCCGCCGTAGGCGGATCAACGGAAACATTCGACGTAATTTCCATTTTTGCTTATAAGTCGAACAACACGCGAACGTACTATTGTGCGTTCAATCTTAGCATTCGGTTTTCGAGAGAAATGTTTATCCGAAAGACTCGGAAGGCGAAGAGAAGCGAGTCGATGCAGAAGAAGATTGAAGACAAGCAGTTCCTCGGGGGTAAAGAAGAAATCGGCGGTCCAGCGAAAGCACTCGAATACGATAAGCTTCGTTTTTCAACAATTTCACTCGCTCGAATAATACTGATTTGCGATAGTGTCCGAGCGAAAACACTTTAGACAATTTTTTAAGAGCGGAATTTAGCAAGATACGGTGATCGTTCAGGCTGAAGGCTAAGCAAACGGCAACAATTTTATAAAACAATTCTCAGCCCTAGTAATTTGAGCTTCGAGACTGAGTAATAGCTCTAATGCAATGGATCACACACATAGAGAGGGGGGTAGATTGGGCAGAATTTTTTTCTTGTTCGACGACCCATATGATTGCCACATGCAAAGGTCTTCATTTTCAAATACTGGCATTCAATCCGACTTTCTGCAAATTAGCTCCTGCGATGTTTGTCGACGCCAGAGAAAAGCGTTTTCGTTCTTCGAATCCGAGGAAAGGATCCAACATAGTCGGAAGGTATTCACCAGTGCCTCAAACGTTAATTGCCTAGCCAACATCCTGAGTTTCCGGAACAGCTGACGTCGACAGAACAAATGTTCGTGACAATCATTCGCACATTTTCCACCAAAAACCTGCTAAGCGTTTGAAGATGGCGGCTTGTTTTTCGATTGATGGCCTCAGCGTCGATTATGAAAGATAATGTGAAATTGAAAATGACATTTTTTTAAGAAAATTCTTGAAAATGACAAATTCAGATTCGCGGCGCGGACGTCGAAGTGGCAACTGCTCTCATAATAAATACGTCTTGATGTGATAGGAAGGAATAACGGCTTCGTCTTGTTTACGAAGCGTTTTGCATTCCTGATTGCACGTTCCAGTCTGGTCGGTCGATGAAAATCTAATTAATTCAATTCAAACTATATGTTCCCAATAAAAGTGAAATCGTCGCTTCTCAGCACGAGACTACGGTAGTTGAAATTTTATTAAAACACCACCCTCCGTTGAAACAAACGACTTTAATTTCTTTTCGCTCACCCCGTCGTAGCAAACATGACCAGTTTCATTAACGCAAAATCGAACTCCCAAAAATGCGAACATAGTCGAAAAACAGTATATTTTCCTCAAAATCTGTTTCACGTCGTGTGATCGCCAAACTTAGGACTTTAATCGATACATCAGCAATTTCTGAAACAATGGAAACGACGTTACAAAATTTTTCATATTTCATTGTTAACATTGCAACGAAAGGTGTAATTAATTCTTGTTTTGTAGAACAACCCAAGTTAAACTTTTTTTAGTCATGTTCAAGTAATGAATCGATTTTCAGGGTTTAAAAATTAATTTTTCGAATTTTAATGAACATGTTTTATTAAATGATTGTTCACGTTGTTTTTATTCCAGAGATAAAAATGGTCACACAGAACAAAAAAGAAAAAAGGAAAAGAACACATTATCCCCATCTTCAAAATAACCTCACCTCAATTATTCTTTCGTCCGTTTGGGATTTACCTGGATCACTTTACAGGTATTTTATAATAAATACCGGTAGTTGTTTGTTAACGTTTCTATTATAAAACACGGTCGTTTCGTAAATAATGTTCTTTAAAATTTCATACTAACATACTTATGAGAAATGTAAAACTTTTATAATCGGAGAAGCTTTTACGGCGGACGGAGAATTATGGCACGTTCAATGTTTTCGTTGTTTTAACTGTGACAAATTGTTGGACGGTCAATTCTTTCACATGCTAAAACAATGCATAATTGTGCTTTCAAGTAATGTACAGACGACGATGCTGCGAATGTTACAGATCGATTAATGCGACGGCATTAAAGCTCAAGAAGTCTTTTGGCATACGAAATGTTTCCGTTGTATAACTTGTAATGCTCAATTATCGCAAGTAAAATAGCTTTATTAACAAATTTGTATTCACACAACACGCTGTTTCAGTATTATATATCAAACAACAAGAAACAACCATACTGTCCATTATGCGTTCAAAAATTAAACGATGAAGCGAAGCGTTTCCAAGAAATGACAAAGGTAGTCGAGCCCACTTCTCCGCTACCGGAAATTTATTCACCGAATCTAAACGAAACGCAAAATCAAATTTTAAAATCATCAAATTCAAATGATGTCGTATCAACTTTTAACCTAAATCAAATTACAATCTTGCCCGATACTTCGATTCCGAGTTCAAATTTAACGCCTGCTGTTACTTCTTTAAATTCTTTAAGTGAACAAAATTATATTACTCACGATGCGCCGTTTAATTTAAGGCCGAGTCCAACATCTGCGTTTGCAAAAGAACCTATAATGACGAATAACCATCTGCCATTATGATCTACAAATATAGCAAATGTATCAACAGATTCGTTTGTCGACAAACTTCAACAACTTCAGGTAAGATTTTCTGTTTCAATTCTTAAAACTAACATCTGATTGCTTACAACAGAATTCCAAGATCTATTTTCAGTTTCTAATAATTTTAGATTAATTCACGAACAGTATTCCGTTCCATAAACCAACTTGATAAAGAAACTAAAGAAGCTATGATCAAATTAGGTGAAGAAACTGGCATACCTGTACACTACTCGCCAAAATTATGGAATCACCCATACAAATACAGGGTGACACATAAGTTTTGATACAACTTTGAATC
>JAQGBA010000301.1:0-43905 GCA_034698125.1 Prionchulus punctatus | reverse complement strand
TCATCAGAATTCAATAAAACTTTGTACAATAAAACTTGCTATTCTGCTCTACATTGTGTTAAAATTTTGTTGAAATCAGATAAAAAATAAAAAAGTTATAAGCATTCGTAATCCCTTATACTTATGTGGTACACCCTGTACAAGATAAAGAATATAAATCAGGCTCGTAGGAAGTAGTTTGAGTCGTGGGATAAGTCAATTTTGCATAGTTCGTTGTAGGCGTTCCTGTAGACTAAATTCTCTTACATCATTCGGTAGGTAGGTCCATAATCTGATACAGAGGGCGAAAATGTTGCTCCACTATAGTGTTAGTATTATTCACTACTCGTTGAGGAGGCAGATGGAGTAAACAGATGGATTAGGTATCTTGGAACGCTTTTTGGTGTAGGTTGTAACTTGCCTTTTTCATGTTCATTAAGGACTTTGGTTGTTGCTTTGTATGCAGTAGTAATTCGATTAAATAAGGCGCAGCAGCGATACTCGTGCGAGCGAAAGTTGGCTGGATTGTTGATCATAAGTTTTTCAATAATTATGACGATGACTTTCAATCACTTAGGATAGTTTTGTAGGAATGGATAAAATGCTGACTGGCCACATTTTATTTATCATATCACAAATCGAACAATTGCAACCAAAAAGCGTTACATAAAAAGCGAATCGAGACGAAGTACAGTTTTACAATTTGATTAACGCATAATAAACGAAAAGGCATAGGAGAATTGCAAGAAATTTGTTTTCGGCAGTGGAATTCGATGAATTTTCTGAAACGTAAAAACAATTTTTGATTGAAATGCGTTCAATATCATTTTCTTTATATTTATGATAGGTATCCATCCGGCTTTTGATCAATGTTAATAGTGGCGAAACTCATTTCGAACATTATTCATGCCCATAAATGTTTAGTTTTAGTATCGAGATCAGCGTAAATACGTTTCAAGATTAATTACTCAATTAAGATTAAAATCATCGACAACATTGAAGAAAAAAACAAATAACACGCTCGGCTCCGTTAAACAAACGGCGGTTTTTCAGAAGCAAAGAAAAAAACAAGATTAGTTTCAGTGGAAAAATCGAATAAAACAAACATTGTAAAACCCAGACGCCGGCGTCAAATTGAAATTTTTCCCAGTAATCATTTTGCCGAGACGTTTTTTCGCGTTTAGCCATCGCTAAACGCATCTCAAATCGGTTCCTCAATTTTTCAACATGTATAAGGGAAGAAAATTTTATTAAAACAAATTGCTTTTTCTCTTTTCTATTTTCTAAGCTACATTGGGCCCCGATGTAGATTGATTATGCGCTGACGCTAATTTAAATTTGGGAGCAAAATGAAAAACGTTAGAAAATGCCCGAATGTCAATTCCTCGAGAGACTTTTTTGGTTCCGATCGTCGATAATGCACTACAAAAATTTTTCATTCGCCATTTTCGTAAATGTAACGTAAAAATCTCGTTAGACAACCAGGAAAACGTCGTCGAGCGACGTTTTTTCTTTCTTATTATTTGAACTAAATTGGATTAAATTAATCTCGACGGATTAATTATGCAAAGACGTTCGCGATCAGTTTGTATTTCGTGTTTTTGCTAAATAATAATCAAAAACTGGGAGCTAAGTTATAAGCCGACCGATCGGCTGCAAGACAAATTCAAAACTAAAGTGTTGCGTTACAGGTTACAATCAAAGGCATGCCGCCAATTAGCGCAAACATTAAACTTGCGAACAAAAAAGGAAACCTCATTCGAGGTTTATAAGTCGTGCACGCAAATATTCTATTACCAGAGGAAACAAAATCGGCATTCACTGATTGTCGATCCGGCGAATCGTTCGATGGCAAATCCGACTTTTTCGCTAGCTTTTTCGTTTCTAAAACAAAATTTCGTGCATTGCGTTGAAGGATACAAAATCGTGATTTAAAAAGAGATAGAAGTTCGGACTTGAAAAGTCACTGGCTATTTTTTGAAATATCTGTTGTTTTTTTTAATCATGCACTTGAAAACACTTTCGGACAACGCTCGGCAATTATAATGAAATGTAGGGGCTTCGAAGAGGATCGAATCGGGGTCTGTTTTCATTTCATCAAATCCCTAATTGACAAACCCATTTTAAACCATTTCCGTTTTCTTTCCTCGCCGACAATGGACGTCGGCGAGTTCAAGTTTGGATAGAAAAGAAAACCTTGAAGGCCTTTTCGTCGATCGACGTGCGTGGTCGGAACACTTTTATGAATAAAGATCTTTTTCATAAACGAGGAAAAATTTGCCAAAATAGGGATTCATTTTGCGAATTTTCAACTCAACGTGACTCACCTAGAACGTTCAAAGTGATCAAAAACCTCAATGGAGGGTCCGTCGATACTTGACATTCATAAACGCCGCTATCGTTTTTCCTAGTGTATCTTTGAAAAAAACAAACAAAATAAATGCATTATGCAACAAGAAAGTAGAAATTTCAAGAAACGTTCGATTTGCAGTGGGAGAAAGTTAGCCATCGGCGCAAGTTGAATGAGCGAACTGTAGTTCAAAGGTAAAGCACTAATTTGACTGGCTACCTCAACAATAATGTCATATCTTCAACGTTGTCCCCGTCTTTTCTGTACGATATTTGAAATCGATGATCATCGGTGAAACGTTCTTCGCCGATCGTCAGCACTTGTCGATCTCGATGACGAAGCCAAGTAACCTGTGTGATGAAAATTATCGATTATCGACTATGATCAGCGATCAGAAAACAAGAATTTACATCGAAATCGCCGCGATTCGATATTCTACAATGAAGATAGGCGGGTTCGTCCAGCGGCACGTTCAACTGAGACGATACCTTCGTATCAATTTCCGGTTTGCTTAGCGCATGCTGGGCGACGATAAAACTGCTGCCCGCATCGTCGTCGTCGAGCAAGCGTCGTCGATGTAGGTGTCTGTGGTGTCTTGCATTATTGCGATTGCATGATACTGTACAACCTGCAAATCAAAATTCAAAAATGCAATACAAAAAAAACAAATTGTTAAAATAACGCTAGACAAGTGGAATACGGCCGACGACAGTGTTCATAATGTGGCCGGCAAGTGGTATTATAACGACTGGTGAACAAGTGACTATGCAGTTGTTGACCAGTGGCTGCACAGTAGTGACCACTGGCTATTGTGGAATATTGATTTTTCAATGCATGCAATAGTAAACCGCTGGTCATTCTTAATCTATCATCGTGACGAAATAAAAACTGACACCGTTTCTCTCAGTAATTGCGCAATTATCGAACCGTTTTGTCGCCTGAACAAGTTATTGCACGAATTAATGCGCGAAATCTCCTTGGACGCGGGTCAACGGCCGACGACGACGGGGAGGGTGCCAATTGAATTTCATAAGCGAATTTTATTGTCCGAATGACGTGAGGGGCGTTCGATATACCGAGAAGATATTTTTCTTCTTCCGTCCGTCATCACTGATACATTCACGGATGATCATTTTGACAGCTGCGACCGTGAACACGTGTCGCATAAATTAATTTCGCAGACAATATTTTTGCAGCTGTGTGTTCGGTTCGATCACAATAAAGATTCGAAAAAGGTCCCCTTTAGTATTCATAAATCGAACACTACTCGTCGCCCAGTTTCGAGTTCGGGGAAAAAATGAAATTCATAACATTTGCGCGATAATATTACAGTAAGCCTAAGGCACTATTGTTAGTGAACAAACTGATAGCCAGTGCTGGTTTCGTGCAGTATTTTGCTGATTAACGGTCAATTCACGTTTCATTCTTTTTGATTATTTATTTAAAACTGAAAAGTTAAAATGCCACGCCGTTTGCGTGATGATGAACGGATACGAATTAAGCATGAATTTTATATTAGCTTGAAATCGAATCCGTTGGTTAATGAGCGTACATCGTATATCCGTTCGTCGAGACTTTTCATTCCGAAACGGCGTACGAAACTGAAATCGACGTCGATTCGGTAGGTATGAATAAAAATTCATGCGCCGGGAAGACGGAACCAGGCACAAAACTGGAACCAACGTCGTCGCATCGACGACGATGATTCTCATCGTCATCGAACTAATAAAATAAGCATCGATCTTTAAATGGGTCCATTCCGAAACTTTCGAGACTCAAAAGGCTCTCGAAAGTGTCACAAAAGGGAAGTAAATCGTTTCGGATGAGAAAACAATTGCCACGTACCTTCGGCAATAAGTGTTTATAGACCGCGGGATCGTTCAGGATTACGATTCTCATTTTGTCCGAGCCGAGATTGACCACCATTGACCGTGGCAACGATGGCGTTACGCGAGCATCTGTTTCGACCGTTAAGCTAATTGAAAAGCTATCAATAATAATTGGCTTTTCTTGCACGTTTTGGGGCGCCGTAATTTTCGCCTCCGGAGACCTTTTAAGGTTTCGTACGGGTCGTCGACCTAAACCATCTGTTACGTGGCCGGCCGGGCGTCCGTCAAGGCGAAGGCGAAGCCGAAAACTTGTTCGCTCATCAACGAAATAAGGAAAATACGAAAAACATACTCATTTACTTCCGATCTAGTAGTCCGATTAGTAAATTATTTACAGCTTTTCGACATGCGCGAATTCGTTTTAGGCTAGCACATCGGCATAATTTGATCAGAACGCGCCGTTTTCTTATACATTTCTGCTCGTTTTCCGAGCAAATTTTTGCGCTAGCTCGTCGATTTGTCTCAATTGTATATCGACCAACGTTTCGAATTTCCTGTCCACTTATTGTCGAACAAATATCGTCGATGTAGGAAAAACGTTTCGCTGCGTGTGTGTGGACAAAGCGTAAAAAAGCCAGATAACCGTCGGTTATCTCGGCGGTTTAATGAAACTTTTTGAAAACGTAGAAAGTTTCATTTTGAAACTAAAATTGACTCGAAACGGTCAATGAAATTAACTCTCACGAGCATCGATTCGTCTTCTTCTTCACGGACGCTCGAATCGTTTAAGAAAACTTTGTTAACAAAAAAACGTCACGAAATTCGTCGATGCAAGCAAAAAAAACTTACTAGATATGAACATTAAATACACGATCAACGACGATTGTAATATTCGTGCACCCGACTGATTCGATTTCGTTTGCATTAAGGCTCGACCCTGAACCAGTTTCGTTGTTTTCCAAAGCACGAAAAATAATGTCACTGGCTGTATAGTTGAACGAGAATAAGCGACGAAAAATGTTACATCGAAATTTTAAAAACAAAAACAAGAATAGCAACGATTAATACGAGTAATCACAACCAAAAATGTGTCGTAGACGAATCGAATTCGGAACTAATTTTCATTACATAAAAAAAAGGTTAGGAAGAAGCAAATGGATTTGCTTTTGATGATGATGAAAGAACAAAAAATCCTGAGCGGCCGTTTCAAGTGGCTCGTGGTCCTTAAGAATAGTACGAAATCCGGTCTTACGAGGGGAGTTCGGATAAATGGCGCTTTCATTGAAATCCCGACGTCCAATGGCGTTCTAGACGTTTAGCAACGCCATTGGTTGATAGGTGGAGCCGGATATACATCATTAGAAAGCAAAGAAGCGCAATTTTATGTAATGTTAATGGAAATTTTACTTGTAGAACAGTAAAATGTCGTGAAAAGCCAATTTTCTTGCGAAAGAGATACAAAATGTTAAAAAACTTACTTTGTTGCTTTTCAAAAGCTAAAAGCACATTTCTTACGCTAGACAAGAAAAAAATCGGGCTTTTTTTCATTTAAAAAGGTAAAAGCCACTTTCATACGTACGCTTTTCTTGCTTCTACGGGAACAAAAAACCTCCATAAGAATTTTCTTGTAAATGCCTTTTCGGAAATAAAATGCAAAAAACTTTGCTAAATGTTCTTTCGTTTTCAAACTTCGCGCTGTTTTTAGCGTGTGTAGTTGCAACTTTTCTGACCTGTCTGCATTTTAGCGCGCAGTGAATCATTTCAGGACCGGTTTTTTCGGCAAGTTGTTTATTTTTCAGTCGAATTTTCCAATTTGACTCTACTAATTTTTTTTCACTCGGCGTTAATTGGGCTTTTAATTATGGCCGACATTAATACATTCGTTAATTACGACTTGAATACGTGGAATACTTGGCCAGTGATATTTTTTCTAATTATCGTTACGTTTATCGCCGTGAAAATCGTGAAAATATTCAGTCGACCCGAATCGCCGAAATTAGCATATTGTCAAAATCGGAAAAATCCCCTCGTCGACGAATTGATTTTACAATGTCCTCAGATACTTACACCGTAAGTTTGCAATCAGCGCAGGCTAAGCTGCTGGCGACGACACGTTTTTTGTTTTTCCGCGTACAAACTGCTTTTTTGTTTATAATGCTAATTTTGATTAATAACTGGTGTTAGCATTTGTACAAGCATTTTTTTGCGTTTTCAGTTATAAGCCCCCGCTTTTGTGGGGTCGTAATGGACACATTCAAACAGTCATCTACGGGGTTTTGGGCCACGCGAGTTTGAGAAGAGGGTCGGATCGGCGCCATTTTACCGTTTTACCCGACGGTTCCACGGTTACGTTCGACATTTTTGAACCTTGGAACGATTGCGGCAAAGGTGAGAGAGAGCGGAATTTTTGCTCAGTTTCACGTGAAACCGAGACAAAACTCGTTTCATCATCTCTTGAAAATAAACATTTTTGCACGTTTCTCGTTTTTGCCTCGAAAACATATTTTTTGAGCGTTTCATTTGTCGAAAAATGTCTCAATGAGTGCTTTCGGAACTATTTAACTCATTTCGCACGTACGTCAGACGCCGTTCGCCGCCTTTTATACTATTGACGTTTCTCGATTTATGAGTTGAGCAGCTGTCACACTTGAGTGACATTTTTATCTCGATACAGAAGTGTCTGGGACGGGAAAAAAGCAAAATTGTTTGCATTTGGGAATCCTTTTCGAATCATGAACTTGCGGCTGCTGTAGATTTTGTTTTTTTCCCGATTTCATATTTAGCACGATTAGGTAGGTCTTCAGCTCAGTCAGTCAGCCATCATGTCAGCTGTCTCATGTTTAGTAAATTTAGCCCGCACGCGAAGGTTTTTGTTTTCTTTCGTTATCTTTCTTGACTCTAGAACGGGACTATAGTTGCGATGAATGTTTATGTTTCCTACTTTTGATCCGTTTCTAAAGTTCGTACGCACTTCGCACGGCCTAAATTGTTACGAAACGTGCGCGCGCGAAAGTTTTCACTTTTTTCATCAACTAATATTTATCAAAAATAGTTTACATATTTGGCGTTCAACTTTAGTTCCCAGATCGAGCAAATATAAGCCCCTTAATCCATCACTATACTAAGCAAAACTGGTTCATCTTGATTACAGAAAAAGCAAATTTAGATTTCTTCAATGACTGTTAAAAACAAAATTCTTGCGTGATGTTTTTACTTGGACGTTGAACGCTGAAAAACAAATTTTTTGCAGGAGATTTTACTTTGGCGCTATGCCCCGGTATAGCAAACCACAGCGAAAGCAACTACATCCGATCGTGCGTTAATCACGCTCAAGAAGCTGGCTATCGATGCGCAGTTTTGAATCATCTCGGAGCTTTGAAGGATGTGAAACTCACGAGTCCTCGCATTTTTACATACGGTACGCTGTAGCTTGTTGAAATTTGTTTCGAAATGCAATCACTGTAGCATGACAAGAAGCTATTTTTTGGAGTTACTTTCTTCAGGAGGAACAGAAGAATATGGGGCCATGATGAATAAATTAACAAAGCTATATCCAACCAGTAAGTTTATCTCGATCGGATTTAGCATGGGCGCCAATATCGTAACGAAATATCTTGGTGAATCGACGGCGATCAACGATAAAATCTTGTTCGGAATGTCCGTCGGTCAAGGTTACGATCTAGCGAAGTAAGAACACTATAGTTGCCTGTAAACTATAGCCGCTAGTCGAATATGAACTATACTGCCTTCTGAACTATAGTCGTTTATGAAATGTAGCTATTATCGCTTTTGAAATATGATCGCTTGTGTCCAGAAAAATATAGTTTTTTTTCTTCACTGCTTAGAACGAACGTCATTTTGCACAATTGGGAGAACGGTCGTCGTGCATATTTGGCTTTTATGACTGAAAACGTAAAAAATATATTACGCAATCACTACGACGACGTCATCGTGCCGCACGTTCGGACAAAATTGATCGAAACCGAGCAAGTTTTCTGGAGTTCCACAAGTCTTTACACGATCGACGATTGTTTTACGAGGTACAAAAGTTGTTTCAACTTTTGGTCGGTTATTTCTTTGCGTATTATCTAAATTTGTTGTTTTTTTCAGAAAACTGAAAGGCTATAGTACGATGGACGAATATTTGAAAGCTGGTAGTTGCGTGTTCTCAATTCCAAACGTAAGATAATAGAGCCATGATTGCTAATTCAACCATAGATCTTCATCAACTATAAATCCTCATCAACTATTGCCCTAGTTCATATCAACTATTGGGGCACATCAACTATAGTTGGACGAGTGGCATGTCGTTTTATTTGTTTTTCATGAATTTTAGATTAAAGTTCCCATGATTTTCGTAAACGCTTCTGACGATCCGTTCACGCCGCAGGCGTTGTTGGATCCGGTGATAAAAATTTGCGGTAGAACGAGCGACTTTTTGTTAAGAATTTTCTTTTAGAAATTTGTTGTTTTTTTCTGTAGAAGACAAGCCGGGATTTTTATTCATCCAAACGAAACACGGCGGTCATTTGGGTTTCATCGAAGGTTCGTCGTTTCGTCCGAACGGCGTTCGTTGGTTGGATCGGTTGATCGTTCAGATATCCGACGGCATGATTAATTTACATTCTTAAACTACGGACAGCGGAAATCCTACATTCTTGACCTGTAGACGGCAAAAAATTCGAATTTTTTGACAGCAAACTTTTTGTTCTTTCTTTTCACCTTTTTGAAATTGTTTTTGTCCCCGATAATGTACTTTTCCCATGGTTTTTTGTTTTGTTTTGTTATTCGTTAGTTTTATTTTTATCGGTTGAACCTTGTTTCTGACCGTTGCTGTTGTTGTCGAATAGGAGACAGTTTTTAACATTTTTTATGATTTATTCGGTCTCGAATGAAGTCGAAACGGGTTCCATTGGATCGCGCAATCTAGTCTATATTTTTTCTGATCAACATTCGTAAATATTATTTGGCTGTGTTTCGTTTCGTGTTGACGGTGTATTTTTCACGTTTAACGTTTATTTCAAAAAATTCACAAAATCGGCGAGTTCAAACAACAATTTAACAAACAGGCGATAAAAACGAAAAAACAACGAAAACAACAACAAAGCAAAAAATTTTGAACAAATCAATCAATGCAACAATCGATAAAATAGCAAACGCTGAAACAATTTTTTAATTAAACCTGGCTGACTTCGCGTTGAAATTTTTCGAAACTAGCGGACAAATCGGCGGCACCGTTTTCTAACTTTTCGACTCTCGATAACAAATACGGATCAACGTCGGAAACCATTTTAGAAACGAATTGATAACTTTTCTCTGCAAAAAACAAACAAATAAAATATCAAGCCATTGACATTGTCGCCAAATTGTTCAACTAAAATTTACATCCATCAGTCAAATAAAGCACCTAACTAGAGTCATTCAGAAATCAAAATAGTTCCTCCATTGATCAACTATGGTTCGTCCGTCGACCAACTGTAGTTCATCCGTCGATCAACTACAGTTCATACATTGATCAACTATAGATCGGCCGTCGATCAACTATAGTCATCAGTAATCAACTATAATCATTCAATATCAACACAGTCATTCAGTGGCCAACTACAGACAACTATCCACCGACCAGGAAAATCAAGTTTCTGCTTACCAAGGACGCTCATGGCTTCATCCAAATCTTTATTCAACTGCAAGGCGACTACAGTTTGATCTTCGAATTCTTTCGAAAAATTGACCTTTTCAACGTCGAGAGTTTCGTTCGATTGCCCGCCGTCCGTCATTTCGACAACGTTTGCGTTAAGATTTTTCAACCGTCGAGCATTTTCTTCGTGCAAAACTTGTTCCATTTTGATTTCGCAAATTTTCAATCTGGAAAACTGTCTGTTTCCAAAATATTGCTGACACGATGCTCAAACACGACACATGCTCGGTTAACAAAGCAACCCGTCAAAAGCGATGAATAGTCTAAGTGGAAATCAAAACGATTTATTCAAACGAAAAAACAACAACATGAAAACCAAAACTTAACAAAGAATAACAAACAGAAAATCAGCAACAAAAACGAATTGAAAACAAAAGCAACAAAATTCAGCGATTGGATGACTAAAAGCGAATTGAAAACAAAAAATTCATCGTCTAGGCGAATGCAAGCGTTTCAAACGTTGATTTTTCGACAAACCAACGCGAAACTTTTTATCTTTCGCGAATTGAATCGGCGCCGCCGATGTACATTCTCTCTGTTGCACAATCGACGGCGGAAGATTTTCGGATCGCAACGCTTTGTTGATCCATAAAAATAATCCGCAGCGTTTACCCTCGTCGACAGGCGACCCGAATTCGAACATCGGTGTTTGAGTCAAATTGAGGCACGGCGGCGGTTGACTAAATTTTATCGGTGACGATTGACTACATTCGAAAGGCGACGGTTGGGTAAATTCCACTGATGCCGACGGTTTCGGTTCCTCGAACATCGTGGATTCGTTTTTGGATCTTAACGGAAGTCGCTTTTGGCTTAAAACGATGTCCTCGTTGTCGGCGATCGGCGAAAGCGCGAGTCGTTGGCAGGAAAACGTTTGGGTCAACGGAATTTGTTGTTGCGTTATCGGGAATTGCGACGGCGCCACGTTTAATAAATCCTTGAAATATTCCATGTCCAACGCTGGTGGCTCGTCGTCGACGTTGTCGTCATTTTTGTCGTCGTCGTACGGCGGCTCAGTGGCAAATGCGCAAATTTGCGACATACCCGACGATGGAAATTGCGAATACTGAACGGGGCTCTGTAGATCTTTGTCAGCGACGGTCGTCGGCTCGATTACGTCATAGACTATTTTTTTGTTCCCGATCGGCGCATCGATTTCGTGTTCAACCGTTGGTTTTTCGTTGACCATCGGCATACTAACGATTTCGAAGTCGACAGGCATTTTTTCATTGACCGTCGGCGCATAGATTTGGTCGTCGACTGACATTTTTTCGTTGACCATCGTCACATTAATTTGGTCGTCGACCGATGATTTTTCATTGACCATTGGCGCATTATCGATTTTCTCGTCGACCGACATTTCTTTATTGACAATCGGCGCATCAATTTCGTTTTCGACCGACGGTTTTTCATTAGCAATCGGCAAATTAACGAGTTCGTCGTCGAACGATTTCGTCGTCGACCGTTTTCCGTTGGCCATCGTCGCACTGATTTGGAAGTCGACCGACGATTTTTCGGTGACCATCGGCGCATGGATTTCGTCGTTGTCAGACAGATTTTCGTTGATTATCGCCACAACGATCTGGTCGCCGACCGACGGTTTTTCGATGATCGTCGGCGCATTATTGATTTCGTCGTCGAGCGACGGTTTGTCTTTGACAATGGGCGAATTAATATCGTCGTCGACAGGTACTTTTTCGTTGACCATCGGTGCACAGATTTCCTTGTCGAGCGACGGTTTTCCTATGATCAGTGGTGAATCGCTTTCATTGTCGATAGATGGTTTTTCGTTGACCGTCGGCAAATCGATTTCGTCGAATGCCAACGACGATCGAACTTGACAACATTCTTTAATTGCAACATCGGTGACGAGATCTCTGAGGCAAGAGGCGACGACATAGATTCGCATCAGCTCGTCGGTCGATTCCATTGTCTAAGAAAAAAACCAAGACTATATTTCATCGGTCACAATAGTCATAAGCATTTGACATACATCGTTCTCGGGGGACTATTGTTCAAGCGACTCAGCCGAAGTCCGTACTTCGAAAGAAACTATAGTTCAAAAGCAAGTATAGTTCATGAGCAACCATAGTTGTTTTACCACTGGCTTTCGATACCTTCAAATTAAATAAACTTCGTTCGAATCCAACAAAAGCGAAAAGAATATTCTTCAAACTAATATATTTTTCAAACATTTTTATTCTTCAATAATTACCCGAAACAAAACAAGAAAAACAAAATAGGTAGCGAAACGTTCGGCAGGTGCGTCAAAATATGGAGCAAACGAAAAGAAACTGATTGGAACAAAAAAATCCATTTTGAATCATTCGATTTTTTCAAATTTTATGCAACGGGCGCAGTTTTCGATATTATGTCGATTATTTTCGCATTCTTGCAAAAGCAACGGGTCCAATGACAAAATCAATTCGATTTCCAAAATGGTTACATGGGCTAAAAGTAAAAATGGATGAAAAACAAAAGCCATGAAAAAGATACTAAAAACCACAGAAAAATGAAAATTTTACATACATTTTAATCGATTCACATCGTTTTCCAAATAATCGATGACGCGATTAATTTCGTCGTATTTCTGCATCGATTCGTCGTCCATCGAAATTGTTTAGAATTAGAAAAAAACCTGCTTTTGTTTGATTGAAATCGAAAAATTGCTAAACTGAATTGCTGTCGAACGAACAAAAAAGCGAAACTAACGTTTGAAAATATCTTATTTTTCAAATCCAACCGCTTCAGATAAGAAGAAAATACATCGAACGTAAAACGGGCGAAAAAATGAAACACGAAAGAAAAGAACATGGAAATAAACCGAGAAATTCTAACAGAAAAATCGTTTACGGATTAAATTATAATAATAAAAACGAAAATTTTTCGTAAAAAATTAATCACGAAGATTTTTAAATGTTGTATCTAAGAAACAAAAAAAGAAACTGAACCGTATAAAAGTTGAAACGAGAAACGAACTAAATATCAAAAAAGGAAACCGCGAAACGGCGCCGAAAACGTCGGCAGCGATCGAAGATCGAAAATCGAAAACGAACGAATTTTCACTCGAATTCGAGGCCGTCGTGCGTAATTTTTATATAAAATAACCTTATTAAAATTCCTTACAATGTAACAGCACAAGCGAGGAACGCACCTGTCATTGAGCACAACACATACAATAAATCGAATCTCAACGTACTCATCCGATCTGAAAATTTGATTGAAAAGCGTCGAAAATGAATTCACAACGTTTTCTCAGAAAAATAACGAAATTTTCGTCGTCTATCGATGAAAAAGACTAATAATTTTTCGACTAGCTCAGATAAAAATCAAATCTATCGAGAGATCAGATCGGATGAAATATAAACCAATTATTCGCATCATTTTAGAGTTGAGACGTTACGACCGACGTAGCCGAACGAAAGAATGAAACTCCTTATAAAATATTCTTGAAAACCATTTTCGTTCCGTTCCGGCTTCGTCGTAAGCAAAATATAAACATTATCGCGCACGCTTCGCGTTCTAAAAAGTAGAAAAAAAACAACGATCAACTGGCACGAAAAAAACATTTTTGTAGACTTTGGGACGTCAATTTTTGTAATACAAAAAAATCGTGAAAGAAAAAAATCCTCGACAAAAATGATAAAAAGTAGAGTTTCCATAAAAATGAAACAAGTTTTTGAGAGTTTGTGTGACGCTAAATGATGAACAATGAAATGATTTTCGAAATAAATAGACAAACGCGACGATCCAGCTTAAATTAATGTACAATCGTCGACGTGAACGAGGACGCCGACGACGCGTCGCCGGCGAACGACGGATGCCGTTGAATTCTGTATTTCAAAACAGTCGTCGCGATAAGATGAACGACATCCTCTCGATCCTCCTAGAAAAGCAAAAAATCGAAGTGGATAGCACGCTAATAAACGCAACGGTCGCCCATGAGCTGTAACCTATAGTTGTCTGTATTTCATTCTCAACTGTAGTTCATGAATAAAGTGCGTTAGCAACTACTGTTCATATTCATAAATGACGGGCAACTGCAGGTCATGAGACCAATTCATGAGCAACTACAGTTCACGAACAACAACAGTTCAATGATCCATAAGCAACTACAGTTCACACGCCAATACAGTAAATTCGAAACTATAGTTTACAATCTTACTTGATTTATGAAACCATAATGTACAAGCTCGTTTGCTAAAAGCTCGGGCGTATCCATATCTGAAATGTCCGCCGTTAATTGGCGATTCATTTTATCGTCCATTTTTAGCATCATACAAATCTGGGGAGAGAAAAAAATTACAAAACAAATCACAGAAAGACGAATAAACAGTCAACTTACTGAGCAAGCGCCGTTGGCCACGCTTTCGGACGGTTTAACTTCGGCCGACATGCTGACGACACGTCGCGTTTCGACGTAATGCTCGTCGTTCGTCTCATCGTCGGCGGTCGTGCCGTGCTCGTGTGACGTTTGTTGCTCGGCCGGCGAAAGTACCCTGGAATCCGAACCGGACACTTGCGATCGCGACGGTCGCATTTGCAATGGTTGAGCGAAGGCCGTTAATGGATAAATACCGTTCCTCACATCTTCTAACAATTTGTCTAACTCTAGCGCCGGGATGTCAGAAACTCTGGAAAAAAAACCAAAAAAGCGACTGACTGCAGCACTTAACGATCTATTACTGAAAAAATGAGTGACTATTACTCGACTATAGCTCATTTATAAGGCAACTACAGTTGATTGCAATTTTATACCTAATGACTTTTGGTAGCCTCAAATCGTTGTGAACAATTTCTGCGATTACGTTTTGTTTATCTTCCTCTTTCACTCGAATATCATCTTCGTTCAATGCGTCGAACGCTGAAGCAGAAAATAAATAAAAATCGTTCGTCAACTCGTCTCAATGACGGATGGGACACGCCCAAAATCGTTTCGCGCATTTATAAAACAAACAACGTAACGTAACGAACGACAACGATCGAGGCAGTTTGCCAATTGGCAAACTCGTTCGACGAGTTGATATTGACATCGATGCACGCGAAGACGTCGTCGCTCCAACGGGCATTTTTAAACAAGCCGCGACGAGGGAGTAAAACGAGGAACCGCCCGCGACGTCGTTGTTATCGAATAATATTCAATAAATAAATAAAACATCGCCGCACGACAACATTCGACGAGAAAAAAGGATTTCGAAATTAGGCTATCCGCGCGGAAAATCAAAAGACGATCTATAGGCGTCGATGCGGCGACGCCGAAACGGAAAATCTTGAAATCCAATCTCCCCGAACAAAAAACTTTTCTAGAGCGTCGCCGCCGCAACGTACTTCGATTATGAACGACGACGTGAGCAGCGAGCAATTTCAACGTATGGACTTCGAATAAAACCGGATGAAATAATAATTCGCGCGCCGTCGGTCGATCGTTCGGATCAATTTTTAGACACAGTTGAATAAAATCCTGAAACAACAAGTGTTCCAGGTTTGAATTAGTTCGTCGCAGTAGAAATGCCAACGATCATCAACGTCAAGATCGTCAACGACGTCGAGTGCCACTCGACACCGTCGATGAGGAGGTAAACGACACCGACGACGAAAAAATCGTCTGTTTCAATTTTGGCCCGTTAATGATAAAAATCTTTCGATTAATCGTCTTCTTACTTGCTGCAAAGGGTCTTCGAGCATTTGTATCGTTTTTTCGATTAATTCGTGCGTAACGATGGTCGACGTCGAAGAATCGCCGTTCGTTTGAAATCCGAGTACAGCCATCTGAAATATCAAGGTGAAAAATTAGCTTTATAAATACATCAAACTTCGAAACGTGAAAACGACTGAAAATATAAAAACGGTGAAGCAAAATTAGTTTAAAAAAAGTGTTTTAACGTTTAAATGAAACACTCCAAATACTTCACCTCAAGTGCACAAATGCCGAAGGCGTAAATGTCTACCGCAGGTGTAATGGTAGTAGTAGCTAAAAATTGGCACATTTCACACTCGATTCGGCACTTTTTCACAATCAAGAATAAAAAACAAAAGAAAATTGTTCAGCTTCGAAAACAACTGGCTTACTTTCGGGAGCAATGTAATGCATGTTCTTCATATTTTCGCGAAACGTTCGAACGTGTTGATGAATAGCGTCCGGAGCGACTAAAAAACAAGCAAAAAACGAAAATTAGACAGTGGCTGAAAGAAAATTATTTGTTCAGGTTATTTGCTTTTCCAATATTGAAAAAACCTCTTTGCCAATACCAATATATCGTGTCAAGGTTATAGGTTCCACGGACTATACAGCCGACTATAGTTGCTCAATGAGTCTTAGAAAATTAAAAACTAATTTCTCGTCGTCTTTTCTTCGTTCATCGAACCTAAGTTGAATCGTTTGGCAAAAAAATTCGTACCACATCCAATTTTAATTAAACCGTTATGCTGTATGAAAATCGTATTGCACGTCAGATTTCCGTGAACAATCGGCGGTTCGCAACTGTGTAAATAATTCAAAGCGGTTAAAATTTGCGTGCACCATTTTTTCCACGCCTAAAAAACCGCACGATTATTAATTTACGACCGAATGAAACGAAAGCGAGGCGAAAAATTTGTTTTAAAACGAAGATAAAAAGCTGCTTTTCAGTTTTTATGCACCTTTTCGCTCAAACTTTTGTTCCCTTTTCGTGTACGTTTCAAAAAGTTTGACATCGATCCAGAAGACATGTATTCAGTAATGAAAACCACCTGAAATAAAAAAAGACACCTAAGATCAACATTACAAACGTAATCCGGGTCTGGTAACTTTGCGAAACGATCCGTTTATGTTTACATAACATATTATTAAAGTTTGCGTACCCGAGGCTTTTCCGGTTTCGGATCCATCCAATATTTGTGAAATTTGACCAAATTAACGTGATCCAGTTGCGTTAAATTATCGAAAACTGCTTTAACTTTGTCCTTAAATTGCAACGTAACTTTTTTGTGTCAAAAATAGAAACGCAAAATGTTCTGCTAATAATTCAATTGTGCGACTAATTATCCAGAAAAATAAACAAGGAAACAGCCCGGAATTTAGCGTATACTGGTATAAAATGGTTTAGCAACGATCGTCTTTCGTAAATCCTACCCTACTTCTTGAGCTCGAAAATTTTTTCGTTCCGAAAATTGAACTTCATTCCAAACCACTTCGACGCCTAATTCATTATCCATAGCCAAATAAGCAACTTCTATCCCGGGTATATCCCGTTGCGGCACCTAACGGGATAGAAAAATACCGAAAATAACGAAGATTCTGCGTCTTTTTTCGAAACGTACCTTTTCTCTTCGTTTTTGCCATCTTCCGCAAGGACTTTCTTCTAAAACTTCGTTGCCGTCTTCGTCCGAATCGCTGTGGTGAGTTTTCGATTCGGTTTTTGCGTCCTGTTCGGTCATCGCGAAACAAATTTTACGTATTTATAATTAACAAAATTAAACTCGGCGCCATTCGTCGGAAATTACAATCCGGAGAACCGACCGCACGCGATGTTCGCATTAATAATCGTTTTACAGTCAATTTCTAGACAGTGAAATTATATTCATATTTTTGCTTTGTTCGGCGACCATCGGGCTTTATTTTCTTCCCATTGAGCCAATAGCCAAACAGTTTTTGGTTTCCATATTCGTTGACAAATTAATGTTTCACGTGTTCTTATATTTTTGAAAAAGCAACCGACCAGGTCAAAGCGTAAATTATTAGAACTGCATTACAGTTTACACAGTTATTAAAACATGATATAAAAATTTTTCACCGCCTTGCTTTTTTTAAAAAAATTTGATTTTTTGCAAGCTAAATGAATATCACTTTACCCTCTTTTTTATCAGAAAAAATGAACACTGTATTATTTGTTTTGTTTGGCGCTAGCGGGCGTCAATGTTTTCTTCCGATTGAGCAAACAGTCACACGGACATTTTTAGTTTCCGTATTCGTTGACAAATTAATAATGTACAATTTTTAAAAAAGCAACCGACCGGCAACGCAACAATTATTAAAACTGATATACACTTTACACCGTTATAAAAACATAGTACAAAAGAAGAAAGTCAGCTTCCTTCTTTTGTTTGAAAATGTCTTTCCTTGTGATCCGTCTATAAACAATTGGAAACTGAGTGAATCACACTTGACACTCTTAAAAGAAACAAATTTAGTCACTTTTAAACTGAATATGGGTTGTAGTTTAGCTTTCATTTCGTTTCAATAATTTTAAACAAATTTTTTGTTAATTCTTATCGTTTTTCATCGTTTGCCAACGATTTTCAATATGTCTGTGAAAGTGGACGATATTTTACAATTTAAGGTACTTTTGACAAAGATTTATTGATATTTTTTGTAGTAACTTGTCTTTTTATAGTCTCAAACGAGTAACAAACGCAGAAGCGATGACAGCGATGAAAATTCGGCGCCGTCAGCCAAAGTTGCTCGAAGCGCTTCCAATGCCGAAGAAGTCGAAAAACTCATGAAAATCATCGACGAACAAGACGTGGAAGTTTTGGACGATCGCGGCGTTAAAAAATTGATAGTTAACTTCGAAAAAAGATCGTTAAAAAACCAAGAAATGAGAATTAAATTTCCAGGTCGATTATTTGTTTTTTCCCGTTGATAACTTACAATTGGTGTGCCTTTTTTAGATCAGCCTGAAAAATTTATGGAAACGGAAATCGATTTAAACGTTGCCATTCAAGAATTACATGCAATCGCCACCGTTCCTCATTTATATAATATTTTTATTGAATTGAACGTCGTCGAAAATTTCATCCAAATGATGAATCACGAAAATACTGACGTCTCATGCGCCGTGGTTCATTTATTGCAAGTAAAAAATGCTTGTTAAACGATTAGTCAGTGCAATTTTTAGTTGTTTTTTTGCATTTTTTGGTTTTCTCTTCAGGAATTGACTGACGTCGATACACTGAACGAAAGCGAAGAAGGAGCTAATATTTTAATAAACTCTTTGATCGACGCTCAAATCGTCGGTGTGCTCGTTAAAAATCTCGAACGGTTAGACGAAACGAATAAAGACGAAGCCGACGGCGTTTACAATACGTTGGCCATCGTCGAGAATATCGCCGAATTTCGGCCGGAAATTTGTACGACGTGCGTTCAGCAAGGTTTCCTCGGCTGGTTGATAAAACGACTGAAATCGAAAACGCCCGTCGTCGACGCGAATCGAATGTATTGCGCAGAAATCTTGGCCGTTTTATTGCAAAATAGCGACGAATGTAAACGCACGTTAGCCGATTTGGACGGAATCGACGTACTTCTTCAACAATTAGCGTCGTACAAACGTCACAATCCGTCGAGCGTCGACGAAATTGAATACATGGAAAATTTATTCAACTGTCTTTGCGCGGCGTTAATGGAGAAAGCTAATTTGAAAAAGTTTCTCGACGGCGAAGGACTACAGTTAATGAATTTGATGTTGAGAGAGAAGAAAATGTCCCGCGAAAGCGCTTTGAAAGTACTGGATTACGCGACGACGGGCGAAACGGCGAAAGACAATTGCGACAAATTCGTCGACATTTTAGGTGAGAAATGCGTTTTTCAGAAGCCAGAAAAACGACAGGACAGAACGACAAACAATGAGGAACCAGTTAGGAATTTTGTTCAACTTGCTCGTTTTGTAGGTCTGCGGACGTTGTTTCCACTATTTATGAAAACTCCGTCAAAAAACAAGCGCAAAGGACATTCGGCCGAAGAGCACGAGGAACACGTATGCGCCGTCGTCGCCTCGTTATTGAAACACTGCGGCTCGGCTCAGCGTCAAAGAATTTTCGCGAAATTCGTCGAGTCCGATCACGAGAAAGTCGAACGCTTGATGGAACTACATTTTCGGTATTGAAAACAAAATTCATGCCGTTTTTAGTTGATTCTAGTTTTGACATTTATTTACTCGTTTTAGGTACGTTGAACTTGTAGAACAGTTCGAAAAAGAGTCGTCGAAGAAAAAGAAACGAGACGACGACGAAGACGAAGACCAAGAAGATGATATTTACATGAAAAAATTGGACGCTGGACTTTTCACGTTGCAATTAATCGACTACATTTTAGCGGAAATTGTCGTCAACGGTGCGGCGACGAATCGCGAACGAGTCGGACAAATGATGAATATGAAAAAATCGTCGCTGAAAACCGTTTCTAAAGTTTTACGCGAATACGCCGATAGCATGGGCCTGGACGATAAAAACGACGAAAAGAATAAAATTTTGACTCTTTTGGACAAACTTTAATCGTATTATTTGTTTTTTTCCCTTCTTTGTATAGTAGCGTTTAGTAATAATAAACCTAAATCAGCGTGTTTTTATTCATATTTTGAGCTAAGGTTGACTGTACTTGCAAATCCATTCGTTGTACAAACGTGAATCGAATTTTAACCCAGTTCGATTCGTGGCAAGCAAATTTTCGGTCGGAATTCTGTTCGAAAGGGGATAAATTTGCTTATAGAACGATTTTTCGAGTTTTAAAAGGTAAACCTCACTTTAAAACTAATGAAAATGTAGTTTTGATTTAACTGCAAAACGTTTTTAACTGCGTTTTGAAGATTTGAAGCAAAATGTCTGTTTTGCTTTTTAGCTAGTTCCGATCCGAAATGATTTCCGATATGCAATTGGCCGTTTTCGCGAACGTACTCGGCGTAACGATATTCGTCTTAGTTATTCTCTACCATTACGTGGCCGTTAATAACCCCAAAAAATTAAAAGACGAAGATAAATCGTATTAGAGTTCGAAATTTGCTCGAAAAGTACGATTTAATGTAATTTTTGCTCTGAAAATCTTTGAAATCAGCAACTTCTCATTCGGGATGTTTTAGAATTCCAAGTGAACCGCAAAATGGACTGAATAGTACGATTTATGGGTTACGTATGAATTTATTTTGTTGTTTACCAGCGGTTGTTTTTGATTAATTAATTTTATTTACTATCGTTTTTGTTTGTTTTTTGTTTCGAATAAAGAAATTTGTTCCCAATATTTTGCAATGAAAAACAAATTATAATGCGCTTTATTTGTTTTAATACGAACATTCAGGACAATTTTGTACTTAAAATGCAGTTGTAAGTTGGATTATGACTGCTGCGCATCACTCTTGTTACTTCATTATATACCGTTGTACGTCACTTAAATGCTGTGCTATCTTATCTGATACTTCATTGGTGTACTGTGTGGTACAGCATTGCTGTCCAAGTGGAGCGGTAGTGGTGTTTCACGTGTTCACTGTAAACATGTGGTGCAGTACTGAAAGTTAAAAAGTACTGACCTTGTACATGGACAACATTGCAACACTGTAGTCCAGCATTGGTATACTTCTTTTATGCTGTTGGTTTTGAGGACTATCTGGAACATGAGCGGCGAAAATGCAGTACAATTTTTCATTAAAAAGCTAAATTTGAAACCACATCCTAATGAAAACGGATTCATGTCAGATGTACTGTATCAATCGAAAAATATCGTCCAAACTTCAAACAATGCTGGTTCGATCGGCGATTGCGTTCAATTTTTGTACGAGAAAAACGATTTCGCACCTTGGCACAGGATGAAAACGTCGGACGAAATCTGGGTCCATCAACATGGTGGTACGATGACGGTAATTTGTTTTTATGAGAGTGAAACTGGACTTTAATTTTTCTTGCATTGATTAAATTTTAGGTCTATATTATCGATGAAGAGCGCAATAAAATTGTTCGACGGAAGCTTGAACCATTCCAGACTTTAATCATAAACGCAGGAGAATGGTTCGCTGCAGAACCGTCCGAAGAAAGCGAATTTTGCTTGTATACAGTGTTTCTGTGTCCAGGTAACGAACTATTGCAACACTTGAAAACTGGTTAACATCGTCACGAGCTGTTTTTAGGATTCAATATGGAAGATTGTGAATTCGCGAAATGCGACTTGCTAAACTTACTCGACGATGAAACTGATAGAATATTTGCAAAAAAATTTGTAAAAAAAAATTGATAGTTTTGCATCATAAATTTGATCATCATCAATTTTTGGTAAGAATTCAGCGGCAAAAAAACAAATTGTTACTTTTTTTCTGGCAGTTGGGAATACTGTTAATCTTGGAGCAGGAAATATGTCAAGCTTCTGATCCTTTTGTTTCGTTTGAGGCTATTGTAATTTAAAACTATACGTTGGCTAGTGAGCACAAACCTTTTTAGTCCTTGATTTTTTCGAATCTTGATGCTCTTAGCAAAACTTTGAAAGCATATAACAAATTGTACGATAGAAAATCAAATTTAGCAAGGTTTCATTGAATTTAAACTATAAACAAAATAATTGAAGACCGATTAGCAAAGCAGTCAGCTGATTAGACAATGACGTCATCAGAAAGCAACAGTACTTGCTCAATTATAGTTCATCATCAAATTATCATGTAATCATCAAAGTAAAATCAGATAAATTGTAAAACAATGTACCAAAAAGAAAAACTGCTGATTTGTTAAACTTTTGAACTTTTCAAAGGTATAATAAAGACGATAGCGATTTCTATTATAATATTTTTAGAATGGGGAATGATTGGGTACACTAAATTCTCCTTGTAGTAGTTCTCTGCACCTGCAGCTACCAGGCAAAGTCTAGCATTTTCAGAAATTTATTCTGATATGGTGAGAGATTAAATTGCTCGATAGAAGTCCTGCATACTGCCCACTAATATATCCTGATTCTTTTTTGTGATATGGGTTTCAGGCTATTGTTCCTTAAATGGTGAATGCTTATAATATTAAATCACTTACCACAGAATTCTCATCATAGTAGTTCTCTACACCTAAAGATATTAGGCAGCTTTAGGGGGTTTTCAGCAATTTATTATGATATGGCTATTGATTAAATTGAAACTCGATCGATTACTTCAGAATTCTCACTGTAGTAGCCCTCTATACGCCCATCAACTATAGAGGACCATCAACTATGGACGACTTAAAAAAAATTTTTAGTCATGAACAAACGTTTCTATTTTTTATTGCGATTTGATGATTTTGGAAATAATTTTTACATTCAAATTGAATATGAATACAACATAAATATTAGTGTGTGCTTTGTTTTGAAAGGAAAAATTTTATTCCTTTTGAAATTCAGAAAAGCCTTCGTTTAATTTAAAATGAATTCCGTATCGAAGGAAAATAAAACAGAGTTAGTGACTTGCCTAGAGTGCGATTGGGAATTTTCTCGAAAACACGCCGCCAAACATAAACAATTCTGCAAGGGTGACGTTGAAGTCGAAAATTGCCCGATTCCGACGAAATTCTGTCACGGATTCGTAAAAAATGAAATTTTATTCGCCACGCCGGTGGAACTATCGGGCAGCGCCGTCGATTCGTTAAAACAGCTGAGCCAGTGTTGGTTGAAGGAAAATATTTGTTTCGTAAATCCACTGGTTATGAAAAAATGTAAAATGAAGTTAGGCGATCCTGTTTCAATTTCTGGACCGAACGAGACGATTTTAAGCGTCGTTTGGCCCTCCATCGGCGTTCCAACGATGTCGATTTCAATTCCGAAACGAACTTCGCTGAAAAAACAAAATATCTTACGCGTACAACGATCAAAAGCAATTTTCTTGGCCGAAAGTTTCGAATTAAAAAATCTATCGTCTTCGAAAACTTTCTCTAATTCCGATGAATTCAAAAATTTTACGAAAGAATATTTAAAAAATTCGTTCATTTACGAAAATTCTGACGTTTACGTTCCATACTTTGGACACGTTTGTGTCTTTAGATGCGAGAATTTTTGCTCCATTGAGAAAGATTCATGCGAAAATTCGATTGCGAATTTGTCAGGTTCGGTCGATAATTTAGTTTCTAATTTATCCGATTTGGAAATTAATAACTCCGACATTAGTATTCGTGAAAATTCTATTTTGAATGAAAGTTCTTCGTCCAGGTGCTCGATAGGCGGCGAAGGAGACGCGAATTTTGTTTTGCTACCAACGAAACATGTTGATTCTGATTTCGTTTACAAAATTACTGAAAAAACATGTTTCAAATTTTTGCCCGATTCGACGTCAGCCGATTCCCTTTCGTTTAAAAATCAAACGAAATTCGACGATTTAGGAGGTTTAAAAGCGGCCAAAGGGATTTTGTACGATCACATCATTAATCCGACGAGATTATACAAAAATAATTCGAAATTTTCGTTGAAAAATTGCAAATCTCGTTCGATCCTACTTTACGGTCCGAGCGGATGCGGAAAAACAAAATTGGCGACCGCCTTGGCTGCCGAAGGAGACCTGAACTTTGTAATTTTTGATCCAAGTCGGTCCATCGTCGAAGCTGAATCGGGAAAAATCAGCGTTCACGAAACTCCTTGCGTTTTTTTTTTGGACGACGTTGATTCGTTCGTGTACGTTAAAGATACGTCTTCGGCGCCCGAATCGACGAAAAAATCGCTAAATTCCGTTTGCTCGTTGATCGATTCGATCCAAAAGGACGATCGACTGATTTTCTTTGTCGCTGCAACGAATAAACCAGATCGTTTGGATTATTTTTTTCGTCGTCGCTTCGACGTCGAGGTCGAAATTTCCGTACCCAATCTATTGGAACGATCGGAAATATTGAATAAAATTTTACTGGATTTCGATCACGATCTGGACGGCGTCCACGTAGAGCGAGTGGCTGAATGCGCTCACGGATTCACGCCGTCGGATCTTTTGATTTTATGCAAAGAAGCCGGCGTTAGATCGTTGAAGCGTTGCAACATCAAAAATTCCGTCGTTGCGCGCGTGGACGCCGGCGATATGGCGGCGGCTATGACTACAGTACGACCGTCGGGCATGCGGGAGATATACTTGGATGTTCCGAAGGTTTTATGGTCGGACATCGGCGGACAGCATCAATTGAAACTGCAACTGAAGCAAGCCGTCGAATGGCCGTTGAAAAATCCTGAATCATTTTTTCGCCTCGGAATCAAACCGCCAAGCGGCGTTTTGATGTACGGCCCGCCCGGGTGTTCGAAAACTATGGTCGCCAAGGCACTGGCTACTGAGAGCGGGTTGAACTTTTTGGCCATCAAAGGACCCGAGCTCTTTAGCAAATGGGTCGGCGAATCGGAGCGAGCCGTTCGAGAAGTTTTTCGAAAAGCCAGGCAAGTGGCGCCGTCCATCGTCTTCTTCGACGAAATCGACGCGTTGGGCGGCGAGCGAAACGCCGTCGGTGCTTCGAACGTTGCCGATCGGGTACTAACTCAATTGTTGACCGAATTGGACGGTGTCCAGTCGTTGGCCAACGTCGTCGTTGTCGCCGCCACCAATCGTCCCGACGTCATCGACCGAGCTTTGCTTCGACCCGGTCGATTGGATCGCATGGTTTACGTGCCGCTGCCCGACGACGAGACTAGAAAAGACATTTTAGAAATTCAATTTCGCAAGATTCCAGTCGCCGACGACGTCGGCGTGAAACAACTTGTAGCACGGACCGACGGATTTTCGGGCGCCGAACTCGTCGTCATGTGCACCGAAGCGGCGATGTTAGCGTTGCAAGAAAATTTGGACGCGACTCTTGTAAAAATGGAACATTTCGAAAAAAGTTTACAATTCGTTAAACCGAGGACTGATAAGAAGATTTTACAACTTTACGAGCAGTTTTCTCAAACTTCTAATCGTTGAACGATTATGTGCTTGAAAAACTGAAAAATACTGCAAATAAGTGGAAACATGAATAAAAGTTCTAAAATTGATGCGCAATTGCACTTGCTGCAAAACTTTTTGCGCCTTAAAACAATACTATCAATCTAAAAATGCATACAACACGCAATTTTTATCTAAATTCTTTTCACACTGAGAATGTAATAAAAGTACAGTAATCATGACGTTGAGATTTAGAATCCGAATTCAGATATTGATTTTCGGACATTCGGTTCGTTTCAGGTAGACACCGACCGGTGTCTGTATCAATCATCTTGAGTAGTTAAAACTCAATATCTGAATACGGATTATCAACTTTTAACTGTGAATTATTTTCAGATAAACTGTTGAAAAAGCACTTTAATTGACATTTAATAATTTTGAAGCTTTGTAGAATAAGAAGAAAAGAATTTTAATGCCGACTACTATGCATTATAACACTGGAGCGATATGTTAACCTAGATATAAATAATATGAAATTTAAACAAAATAAAATTGAAACAGATGAAATGATTTGCAACAAAACATCGACAAAAATAATAATTATCAATTTTCTTTTCTTGAATGTTTTTCAAATGTTTGATACAATTTCATTTACTGAGGTCGCCTTTTGTTGCTTTGTTTGGATAATTCCAGACACACAAGCAAGTCCTATCGAATGTTAGACCGCCGACTAATTTCTTTCTATCTTTGCTATTATCATCTTTAACTTTCAATGCAACTGCATTTACTCAAATCCTTCTCTATCCTGCCTAGAGTATATAGAACATTGGAGTAGTCCTCCATCTTGATATAAAATTTTGTTGAATAATAAAATTGTTTTGTTTTTTCGCGACTGATAAATACTTGTCACTCGTTATAATGTTTAGTAAAAATTCAGTTATACAGTATAGTTCATCTTACAATAGCAGCCTTTTGCAACAGAGCAAATTTAAATGTAATTGTGCTGCAAGAGCGACAACCAACAAGATATCTTTGTCGGTAGTTCTTTGATGAAGAAAAGGTAAAATTACAAAAGGAAACTGTTCAAAAACGTGGAACGTGAAATTTGGACTTCCTACAGCGCGCCGATGACCCCCCATTACGTCATTGTTGCAAATTTTAAGCAATATGAACATTTTTGCCAACCTGTCACTGCATTCAATCTTTTCCATATGTCCTTGTGCCTATTGCAAGTATAAATTGTTTATCTTTTTAGTCATTTTTTCCATGAGAACCTTTGCTCAATCGAAACTGGACCCGTTGGATCATTTTACTATGCAACTAGTTATGAGTAACAAACGAATATCACCGAGGCAAAAAACACGACATAATAATCAACTTAATTGCATTGGCGCAACTAGTTTGGTTGAAATTTCCATTTGTTATTCAACCATGCCTTTGTAACAAGTTTTAGAAAAAATTTAGTTTCATTTACATGTGTAACATTAATTTTATCGCGTCGTTCGTTTCGAATAACGTTGACACATGCACAAAATCGACAGCATGCTTTGGTTGTGCTTTTTGGTAATTTTTGGCTCATCGTCCATCGGGAAATGTTTCACTTTCAATTTCACCACAGCATCGGTCACCGATGTTCAGCTTGGTATTCTGTCAGGTGGAGCCACTTGTCGTCAAATCATACAAGGATACCTCGATAGAGTAAACGCCTACAATCAAGACGGTCCGAACATCAGGGCCATAATATCGGTTAATACCTTGGCGGTGATGGAAGCCATTAGGTTGGATAGTTATTTCAATATGACCGGAAAGCTAGCTGGCATTCTTCATTGTGCACCGATGATTGTCAAAGATAATATTGATGTAGCCGGTCTTCCAACAACTTCTGGCTGGAATGCGTTTAAAGTAAGTGATGTTCCCAAGATACGTTTCGAGATTGCCAAATGTATTCATGGTATTTTTAGTATATGATTCCGCAAACTGATGCTGATACTGTTAGTTACGCAAAACAAGCCGGTGCTATCATCATCGGCAAAGCGAACATGTCTCCGGGCGCTGATAAGGAAACCTGGGGCAACAGCGAAACTGGAGGCCTTATCAGAAATCCGTACGACACCAACTACACCACCTATGGATCTAGCGGCGGCACGGGCGCCGGTGGTGCTGCTATGTTCGCAATTCTAGGATTCGGTACGGAAACTGGTGTTTCCGTAAATCTACCGTCGCACGCCGCTAACTTAGTTGGCATGCGGCCTCCGGTGTCGTTGATTAGTCAAAATGGCGTTTTCCCGAATTGCGCGCCGCAAGATGTCGTCGGACCGATGGCCAGACGAGTGGAAGACGTGGCTCTACTGTTGGACGCCATGACGGGAAATTCGCAAATGAGGAAGTACAGTACACCTCACGTACTGACCGAAGATGGTCTCAGCGGTGTCCATTTAAACATATTGAAGCTTTTCGCTTACGACACATTCTCCGTACCCGGCTTAGGCAACTACTCGGTGGTTCCTGAAATGCAATCGCTGTTCAACAATATGGTCAAGAACATGACCTCCGCCGGAGCAACCATTCAAAATGTATCGTTGGACGTGAACTCGGCGATGGGTGCCGTCATGACAATGATGACTAATGCGGGATATCCATCTTGCATGAAAGTTTGGCGAGACACATATTTGGGAAATTTCCAAAGGTATGGCCTCGATGCACCTTATCACAGTATCCAAGACGTCGTCGATGCGAAAGTTTTGCCGGCTTACTATCAAACGTCGTGGATCGGCCACTTGAACGCATCGTCCGGCAACTGCATGGAGGAATTGGCCAACTACATGTCTGCGCGACAAGATTTCATCGACAAAGTTCTGACACCGTTGTTGAACGGTTCAGATGCGGCATTTTGGCCGACGATGCCGATCTTCCCGCTGAAACTCGTCGACGCCGCCTACCGTAGAGATTGGTCCAGCAAAGATGGCGATGTGATTAACTTGATCCAGGCCGGTTCCTGGTCGGCGTACGCTACCATTAACGTCCCCATGGGTTTCAGTAAGCCGACGGCCGACGAACCGTACGGGTTACCGGCTGGAGCTATGTTCATTGCAAAACCGGAGAATGTGAAAACTCTTCTGAAAATCGCTTACGCGTATCAGAAGAAGTTCGGAATAATGAGGACACCAGCTTCAACACCTGAACTTCCTCGTCCGTGAAATGCTTAGACAGCAGGAGCCGAGTGATCCTTATGCTGTCAAAGCGTATTTTTTAATTTGCTTTGATTTTATCGGGTAGTGTCTCATTGTGTTTTTGTTTCATGTATGCACACATTTTTTTTGTTTTCGATTATAATTAACGACTGAAATGTGAAATCAAAACAAGTTTTAATTCAGTTGGTTGGTTCAGTTGGTTCCCACTATTAGCGAAACTACCTCAACTGCGTCATTACATAAATGGCTGGTACTGCAGTCCCTAATTTTCAACACTTCTTGACACTTGACCAAACACAGTTAAATTTCCTGCATAATACTCGTATGTTGTTTTAAAAAGAATCATTTCAAGCAAATTTATGATTTTAACAGCTAAAACAGACGAATCACATATTTTTTATAAACTTCCAACGGAGCTTGTTTCATGAATTTTTTTAAATTAAGGGCAACGAGCATAGAATCCTCTTCTAAAAACGCCTGACTGTTGAATGATCATTTTCTGTGATAAAGTAACTTGCATATCGGTACGATGCCTGATATAGTTGCCTCGAAGTCCTTTTTGTCTGATTGGGCATTTTGTTTTATTTGAAGAAAAAAGTGTGTTTAGGTCACATGAATTTGTGAGGTAAAAAACTAATCATCGATATGTGAAATTGTCCATTTTTTCGTTAACTACGTCAGACTAATGGCTGTTTTTCGATTTCATCCACACGAAAATATTGTTTCTTTGTTTATTATTCTTTCCATGATAAAATAAACTGATTCAATTTTTCATGTCATGCGTTCTTTTACAGCTGCAATCTTACTCATATTTTGCTGGATGAATTTAGTTTCCAACAGCATTAATCAAATATTTG
The DNA here is from genome assembly GCA_034698125.1 of Prionchulus punctatus. Classification (NCBI taxonomy): domain Eukaryota; kingdom Metazoa; phylum Nematoda; class Enoplea; order Mononchida; family Mononchidae; genus Prionchulus; species Prionchulus punctatus. Next base: position 14,429 of record JAQGBA010000301.1, on the reverse strand, counting down.
ATGATGTCAGATTTATGCAATGTTTTTCAGTATTTTGTTTCCCAGAACTCATTGTTGTTTCCTTTTTTTTACACATCGTCATTCTCATTCTTGTTCGTGTTCAAAAATGGCTTGTGGCATCAAAAGCTTGCTAGAGACAATTAAAACCTGTTTATGGAATGTAGATAGTGAAAATAATGAAAATCCGCCGATTGTCCTCACGGAGTTCAGTAAGATTCCAGAAGATATTCCCATTTCACTTGGAAATATCAAGAAAAATGTTCAAGGATTTCTGAATTGCGTATCTTTGGCTGACAAAAACATTTTATCATTGAAATGTGTCGAGATAAAATTATATAACGACGTTCAAGAAATCTACTCGAAATTGAAGACGTTTCCCGAAGTTAGATTCGTGATTGAAGATTGGGAATAAAAACGTCCGATATTTAACGCTTATCTAAAGCCTCACGAATTCGTTGTTCAGACATTGACTTCTGATTCCGAGCGACTTTTTTCCGTCTTAACCGATGAGGCCGGCACTAATTCCATTGGATATCCAAATATTGCAACGATTAATTATCCAGGCGATCGATACAGAATTCAGCAATTAGCTGCAGATGAGTTTTTCATTGAACTTGAAGGAAACGAAAATCTGGACGACTTCAATTTGGTTGTCTCGCCTTGTCCACCACCAAGCTGGCTGTACAGCACTGCTCACAGTTTGCATTACGTGAAAAAGGAAAACTGGCACCAGTACCAGTGCTATCAGGGCTTAACGCGAATCGCAGTTATCCAGCCGAGATTTTCGTTTAAAAAGAGCGAAATCGGTTACTATATAACGTACAATAAGAAAATCGGAGATGCAACGAAAAAAGCGATTTGCCTGGCTATTACGTTGTTTGTTTTTTTGAAATTTTCCAATCTAAATTTCGCTGAAATGTCAAAAAATGTTAAAATGTAAATTTTTTTGTCCAAAATTAAAAAATGCACATTTTATTGTTTCTCGAAGAAAATTGTATATTTGGCCATAGCGTGTTCTTTTTTCGTTGCCAGCCACCAAATCAATCTTTCGTCTTTCGTTTTTACTTATAAACATTTCGGAATGTTGTTCCATTCGTCCGGATCCAAAATGATCGACGGCCAAAACATCTTCGTAGAAGGGCAACGAGACCAGACAAGCTGATTTATTTTGAATTTCTGTTTTTCGAACGTACAGTCGTTTGAATTTTTCGATAAACATTTCTTATTCCATCGCATATTCCCGGACTTTTTCGATAAATCTTTCTTGTTCGAACGAAAATTCATTTAATTTTTCGCGATTTGGAAGAATTCAAATATATCTTTCACTGCGAAACCACTGTCAGGGTAGAAAAAAAAAAAAAATTTCTGAGAGTTCGTCGTAGTAGCCGTGCTCGGCTATCGGAACAATAAAAATGGCGAATGCAAAGTGCTTTCGTGAAAAAAGTAAAAATTTTTGTCGGACCGACCGCTTTCGAACGCAGCAAAACGAAAACTGAGGGCCCACCTTCACCACAAGCTCAAGACTCGTGTAAAGTGTTACGGTACATGACTATCATTATTCGGCATCACGTGGCGTTTAGCGCGAAAGATGAATAGATTCCTCTAAATTAAAATTAAGAAGAAAAAATCCGAGCTCTCAATTGTTCTATAACACATTCTTTAACAAAAGAACAAAATTTTTGACATTTTGAACTTTTAAATTCTCAACTCTTGCCATAATTTTGTTATAGGCGTATCGAGCGGGATTTTTCGTTTCGTACTGTATTTGAACAATAAAAAAACACAAATTTCGAACCGCCTTTTCGTTTTTCGGGCGGATTTACGAAACGTGAATTGTAAAACAAATTTCAACTAAACTTCGCTTGTTTTTCTATTTATTTTCTTTATTTATAAATGAATGGCGTCTAAGAAACCGCCCAAAGATCGTGACGAATGTCGACGAAGCGGTCGATCAAGGAAACCGATTTACGATACGTTGAATCAAAGCGTAATTTTCTCCGGATATCAAGCGGATTTGCTTTTCGCCGGAAGCCAAAAATCATCCGACTCAAGCCGGCCTTCGAATAGGTAAGAAAAAACAAAAAAAATCGACGTGCAATTTTATTTTTAAGTTAAATATGTCTGGTTTTTAGACGAAGTTTTGAACGGATCGAATCCAATGGATCTTCGAGGATTTTACGAAAATCCGAAGGAAATAATCGAGAAGTTATAGCTTTACGCGAGCATCTTCGTCCAGCCGAGTCTGACGTAGAGGTTAGCCTTTGAAAAAACAATTTTCTGTCGTGATTTCATTCGAATCGATCGCATTTGCTTAATAGGAAACTTTCGACATTTATTCACGCGTTAAACGACGCCGTCGCACCAACTCGCATCGCGACGACAGAATATACGGCGTCGAACCTCACGAGGATTCGAATCATTCAGTCGTCGATGCTCATTCGAGCGCGCCATCTAATCAATCGACGCCGAAAAAGACGGATCAAGTTGAATGTAAGCGATCATAAAATGAGTACTCTTGAAAGTGATTCGAATATCAGTCAGGAAAACAAAAATCGTGTCGTTAAATAGCTCTTGAAAAGACTAATTCAATGATAACTTGTTCGGCTTTTCAGCTGATCTAGTTTTATCACTGCACTGATAAAAATTTTAGCTATAATTGACTTGTTTAATTGGATTTAGGACTCGTGGAATGACTATAGTTGACTTTTAGATTAACTGTAGTTTAGTTGTGGTTTATCTATCGTTCACTAGTGCGTTGTTTCAGTTGTTTTGTGGATTAACTATAGTTTAGCAATGGATCCTTCATTATGGACAAACTATAGTTGAAAAGTGGATAGACTATAGTTGACTCGTCGATGGCTATAGTTACTTATAATTATAATAATATTGACTGTTGTTTTTAGCTTCCAGCGAAGACGACAGCAATGAAGATCAAAAAAGACGCTATTTTCTTCGCCAACAAAAAGCTGCACCGCAGCGTTTCGAAATCGAACTACCAGGTATGCATTTGGTTTGATACCCGAAACGACAATATCTGGTCAGGAATTTTGTTTAGAACCGCGCAAGAAAAGCATCGACTTAGTCGGAAAGCACGAACCGAGTGAATACGAACGAAGCGCGTTTCGTTCGCCTGCACATAAACGAGTCAAGCGCGATTTATTGTATGAACTGAATTTGTGCAACTTTCCTTTGCAATTCTCAATGATTATTTGTTGTTGTTTTTTGTTCCTAAGGCGTCGCGCTCATAGAAAATTGGAACATGTTAGCTCGACGAGCAGCTCGGACGCCGACGACGATGAGCCGAATGCTGTAGCCGACAGAAGTTTTGAAATTAGAAAAGCTAAAAGCTTGGATCGTTCCCGATCTCGGTAATTGTCAGACCATTTTTAAAAAGATTGTCGACGAAAACGAGTCGAAAACGTTTCAGATTTTTGCCGATTAACATGTCACCAAAAGCGGTCCGAACCGGAATTTACAAGGAGAGAATGCGAGCCGGCGCCAGTTGTGCTGATTTGGACCCAATGCTAATGGATCAAGGCGTAAAATTTGCTCGAAATAGTCTCATTCAATCCGATATTTGATGCGAGATTCAATTTTTTCAGGTGGGATTCGAACAAATCGGCGGGTTGACTAAACACGTACATTCGCTGAAAGAAATGATTTTATTCCCGTTTTTGTATCCTGAAGTGTTCGAAAAATTCAAAATTACGCCGCCTAGGGGCGTGCTTTTCCATGGACCGCCAGGTAAAACACATTCACTCGACAGTCTTAAAATTTTCTTTACGATCGAACGGTCGATTCGAAAATTTGTTTCAAATATTTTTTCCTTGCTAAGGAACTGGAAAAACCCTCGTCGCCCGCGCGCTGGCCAACGAATGTTCAAAAAACGGGCGTAAAATTAGTTTTTTCATGCGGAAAGGCGCCGATTGTTTGAGCAAATGGGTCGGCGAATCGGAAAGACAACTTAGACTATTGTTCGATCAGGTAAAGCATTTGAAAAACTAATTTTTTTGCTTGTTTTTCAAATGAAATCTGCTTTCAGGCGTTCACTATGCGGCCGTCAATGTACGTAATAATTTTTTTGTGGTTAACTTGTCGACTGACTATTGTTGGCTTCCGGGTAGTTTTCTTTCACGCTTTAACTCAGTTGGATCACTAATCCGTTTCATTTTCAACAACTTTGACAAGTTTGGAATTAGCTAGCACCGATTTTTTGTTTTTCAGAATCTTTTTCGACGAGATCGACGGTCTAGCGCCCGTTCGCAGCAGCCGACAAGATCAAATTCATTCGAGCATCGTCAGTACTTTATTGGCGTTGATGGACGGATTGGATCAACGCGGCGACGTTGTCGTCATCGGCGCCACGAATCGATTGGACGCTTTGGATTCGGCTTTACGCCGACCCGGACGTTTCGACCGCGAATTGCGATTCAATTTACCCGATTTGCAGGCTCGAAAGAAAATCTACGAAATTCACACGACCGGTTGGACCCCTCCGTTGAACGACGAAATTATTGAAAAGTTGGCTGCTCAATCAGTTGGTACGACGTTTTGACGACGGAATCAAGCAATTGTAGGTTTCGATTTTTGTTTTGTGTTTAGGTTATTGTGGCGCCGACATCAAAGGATTGTGCACGGAAGCGGCGTTAATCGCTTTACGAAAGCGATACCCGCAAATTTACTCGAGCGAACAAAAATTGTTACTGGACACGAACTCTATTGAGGTAAAAAATGATTTCAACGCATATGATTATATTTCTCGATCGTCTATATTGTTTTTCAGATTACTTTCGACGATTTTCTCATTGGCATGCGTCGAATCGTGCCGGCGATGCATCGAAGCATCGGTCCGCCGACGAGACCCTTGCCAGCATATTTATCGCCGATTTTGGATTCCATTTTTTCGTTAGTCATGTCGAAAATTAATTCAACTTTTCATTCTACGTCGAACGGCATTGAAACTACGTCGGATAGTCTGTTTAACGATTTCGAAAAGCAGTAATTTTATTTTTAACGAGAAATTAGTTTATCCGTGAAATTAGTTTATCCGTTATTTTTCAAGATCGATGTCGTTTACGCAAAAAATTTTGATCGTCGGTGACGGCGCCGACCACGGTCAAACGAATCATTTGGCGCCGGCATTTTTTCACGCGTTGGATCATTTGCCGGTGTTTAGCTTGGCGGTACCGCAAATTTTCTCCGCCAGTTACCGAACGGCAGAAGAAGCTGTGGCGGAAGTAAGCGAAATCAGTTTATTATTTGGCTCAAATTCATTCGAAACGAGTATTTTTAGGTTCTATCGACGGCGGCGAAATCTGGTCCGTGCGTTTTATACTTACCGGCGATTGATTCGTGGAGGAACGTCGTATCGCCGTCGGCGTGGTATACATTGACGTCCATCGTCGAGTCGTGGCACAGCAACGTATGCGTATTGATTTTGGCCACCGCCCATCAAACGCACAGAGATTTGGAACCCGAAGTAAAGACGACCGCAACGAGTGAAATTTTTTCGATTATTGATATGATTTTGTTTCGTTTAGGTAAAAACGTTGTTCACCTCGGAAAACGTCGTTGATTGCAAACCGCCATCGGGCGAAATGCGGCGACGATTTTTCGCGCCGTTGCTGACCGAAGATTCTTTGAAGTTGCCGACGGTTAGAGAGGGTATGCAAATCGAATGAAGAAAAACGCGATTCGCATTTTGTCATGATTCGGCTTGAATTTAGAGCGAGTCGACGAAGTATTGGACATTGCGCCCATCGCTCAACCTCAACCATTATCGAGAAAAGAATTGAAATCGTATCAAAAACGAGAACGGCAAGTGCTTCGTCAGTTGAGAATATTTTTAAGAGAAATCGTCAATCGGTTGATACGCGATCGTCGATTCGCCGATTTCGCCAAACCGGTCGATCCGATTTTAGTATAACTCGTTTTTTCCTCGTTACTGACTACTCGAGCAAGAAATTTGTTGTTTTTTTGTTTTCGTGTAGGCTCCCGATTACAAGGAAATCATTACGACGCCGATGGACTTATCTTTGATGATGGCGAAAATCGATTCGCACGTTTACGAAAGCGTGGAAGATTTCTTATTGGACGTCGAGTTAATTGCTAACAATGCACTGGAATACAATCCGAATAGAGAACAATCTGGTATTAAGTCAACTATAGTTTTTCACTGGTCACCTGGAGTCATTCCAATATGTAACTATAGTCACTCAACGAGGCAACACCAGTGCCCGCTGGTCATGCCATTAGTCAACTATTGTCATTCCGTTGAATTATAATTGCACTATTTCCAGATAAAAAAATTCGACACCAAGCTTGCGCCTTGCGCGACATCGCCAAAGCTTTAATCGACGACGAGTTGGACTCTGATTTCGAAATGCAATGCATCGAAATGAAAGAATTTAGAAAGAAAAGGGGTATTCATTTGATCGCCATCGGTCAGTTTTTGTATTCGTCAATGTCGTGAGAATTTTTCTCGAAGGAATCGAAGGTCCCGTGGAACCGCCTCCGGCGTTCATTAATTTAACCAAATGCGACCATCTCGTTGCCCAGATTGAGTCGGAATCGAAAGCCAATCGGAGCCACAACGATTCGGCGTCGATGGAAAGGTTGAAAAAAGATCGTCGAAGTCACAAGTAAAGTCGATATAACAATTGGAATTTTTGATTGTCGGATTCGTTTCAGAGTCGATTTTTAGAAATATCTGGTGCCGTCCGAAACGACGAAAGGTCGCGTCGACGAATAACGCTCAAGCGGCGGCGATCCTTCAAAAGTATCGCGCGCGTCGTCAATTGAAGTTGACGAAGAAGCCGACCGACGACGCCGTGCCGTTGTCGATCGACGGCGAAGACGAGGAAGAAAACAATACGGACGCTAGTTTCAAAGCTTATAACTCGTCGGTAGCCGTCGCAGACACATTTTAGTCGTAAATAGTCAAAATTTATTCGTTAGTTAATATTCGTTTTTTTCAGGAAGAACGACCTTTGTCAGAACTTTTATCAAAATCGAATCTGGATGTAGAAGTCTACGTTGAAGAGGTGAGAGCTTAGAATATCAAAATTGAAAACCAAAGTCATAACGGTGATCAGGTGTATGGTAAAATTAATTATTGTCTAACGAATTATAGTCGCCTGCAGGAAAAGAACTATATTCGCTTTTTTAAACCATTTAGAGCACCTCACCTCCCGAATTACCAGTGGTGTTGTGCGATAGAACGAAACTCGAAAAATTAGTTGACTACGTCGTTGGTCGCACGTCCGGATGGCCGGTGGCTCGTTTAGAAACTTTGTACTCGACGATGCTGCGAGCTATAGAACGTTACGCCGATAAATTCGATCGCAGTCCAATGATCGAAGTAATCCGACACATTTCAGCGCTAGACAGTTGGGAAATTTGTTTTCTTTATGCGCTTTGCAGGATTTGGATGAGATTATTCGTTCTGCGACGAAATAAAAAGGAAACATTCTTTAAACCTTCAATACTGCCGTTTACGATGCGCTAAATCGAAACATACCATATTTGCATTTTTGTTTATTTTTTCTTCCTTCATTATGGTGATGTTCAGGTTTGTACCTTTTGTGTCGAAGCTACTGTAAACTCTCTTTTGTTTAATATAACACGATTTGCTAAAACATCTTTGAAGCTCGTGTGAAAAACAAAAAATCTGTGCAGACAGTGAGCTAGATATATATCGGCTAAAATTTTAAACGTGCATTACATAAAAACGTCATCATCTTTCAAAAATCCATTTGCAATTGCAACAGATAACGCATTCGAACTTGATTCTCTTGATAAACCAAATATTCCGACTGGCTGAAACTGCTTTTGCTGAACGCCGGCTGCGGAATCGGTTTGCCTTGAGGCACGACGATTTTCTTCCCGTCCAGAACGAGCGTTGTGTCAAACTTCGGATCTTAAATGAAAAACTGTCGTTGGTCAGGGATAAGCTTATATTGTTGACACTTTGTTGCATTGCCTGTCTACTATAGTTGCTTTCCATCTACAGCCCATTGTCGTACAGTAAACTATAGTTACCTTCTATGGTCAACTTTAGTTGATTGCTATAAGCCGACTACCTGGTTCCACTTGCCCTTTGGCAACTATCGAATCGAACCCAGAAGGCGCTTTGACCAGTCGCGAATCGTCCTTGGCTATGTGATGTTCTTTGCCCAAAATAACTTCGTTCAAAAACATGATGCCAGTATTTTTGGACGTTTGGACTGTAAAAAAAACCTTCTGCATAAAGCATGAACCAAGCATAAAATAAAGCATGAAACGTACCGTAACCAGCACTTTTGGAATTCTCCGAAGCGAAATACAGTCCTTTGCCAACTCGACCGCCCGAATGAGGCATGATTCGCAGGCCTGACTTGAGAATCGCAGCGACCACTGCGACAGCGGTGCCGTGCCATAGTAATTTCCTGTTGCCGATCTTGTCGTGCGGTTTGGCTCGATCGCTCTGCAGTACAGTGCGACTGATAGTCCACAAGCAACAATAGTTCACATGCAACTATAGTTCGCAAGAGACTGTAGCAATAATTACCTCTCCTTTTCGATCCATCCGCCAAACATTGACCAACTTTTTCACTCTATATCCGCCAGTGGCTTGAATATACTTTTCGATAATCTACAAACAAAAAAATTCAATGGACACGGCGACATCGAGCAAGATAAGTAAATCTCACCTTGTATTCGTTGTCGGCGACTTTGACTAGATTCAAACTGCATTGCAATAGTTTAAAATTCGAATCCAACGGATGATCAGGCAAGCAGTCGTCCTACAAAAACCATAAAACTTAACGAGTGAACGCATGAAACTATAGTAAACCGTCACATGAAACTACAGTTTACCATGGATTCTGACGCTTCCTCTTTATGTTTCAGCATTTCCTGAGCCATTTCTATGTCGCCCAACGTCAGTAACATGTCCAATTTTGTTCTCAGCAATTCCTGCGAGTTGATGACCGGCGGTCGCTGTCGGCCGAAATCGTGCGGAATGACCGTGTAGAATTTACTGCTGAATTGTTCCAACTGTTTCTGAACGGACGAATTTATCGTTTTAACGTCCAGCGTCCGTTTTATGTCGTCCAAGCATTCGAATCCTTTGACGATTTGAGATTTGCTCAATTTGCCCAACGGCATTTTCTTTACGTCTTGAAACAAAAATTTTATCAGTTAAAATTTAAAAAATATCTGAGACTTGCTTATTAGGCTATAGTTGAGATAGTCATAGTTCTATAGTTGGCATTTTGTTCTCAAATGTTTACCGATTTCCAATTTGATCAGCGCTTCTTTGAACATATCGTTGTCGAAAATAAGTTTCACCAAAAATTGCGTCGTTACGTCCAACGTGCAAGATTTGTACGCCGCCAATTTGCCTGTATCGCAAACTCGTTGTACAACTTTTCCACCCTAAAAAGTTATTTGCGCGGCTAAAACACGATTCACAGATTAGCCAGTAAAAGATCCACTGACTGTCTCTTCTTCTTCGTCGTCGTCCCCGCCCATATCGAGTAAAGTATATTTGCCAGCGACGGCCTCGAAATTGTCGCGATCTTCCCAATTATTTTTCGTTTTATCTTTGAATTTCTTCTCGAAATCGTCGATGGCTTTATTAACATCGATGAAAGGGCCTTTCGTTGCTTGAGCCCCAGGTTCGCCCTGAGGGGAAAAAGGAGAGGCTAGATCTCAATAGTGTAGCCCAAAAACAAGAAACTAATTGAAAAAAAGTAACTTACCACTCGTCCCCAACGGTTGAACGAGTAAAAGACGCTGCCAACTTTGAGCACTTGGATTACATAATATTTGTTATTGTTGTGGCCGATATTCGTCTGATTCAACATGCAACTATAATCGTCGACCACCTTATAAACAAAAAACACCGCCAGTGAAAAATCGTGCGAAATCAAGTCTTATGTCAAACATGAGCACTTCGGCGTTCGATGCCATGCTGCAATATTGGTCGGGTTTCAGAGATCGTTTTTTACTGGTCGACTTGCGCGCGTCAGCCGCTGCAACGGCTTTCATGTTTTCCAGCGCTTTCTGAATAGTTGATTGCTTTTGCAGTTTAGCCGGCGGTTCTTCGTCTTCATCTGAAACAGGCTAAATACTGACTATCTAGAAAGCACAAGATGACCAGTGGCTGGCTCATAAATTGATTTTCAAAAAACCTCAGTATGACCAGTGGCTAGTCAATGGATTGAACGGCTTATTGCTATAACTTATCAAATATCCAATTTCAGGAAGATTGCGAAATCAATACCTTCGCCCTGCTGTAATCTTTTTACCAAAGCTGCTTTCACTCCGGTGGCATCCAATCCCCTTTTCGTGCACTCGGCTTTCAGTTGAGCCACTGTCAGCTTCGTAAAATCGACATCGTCGTCGTCGTTGGTGCCGTTCGCCGCTTTCGCCGAACGCCTTTTCGACGCTGAATCGGTTTTTGCAATCGGCGTCGACTTTGCAGCAGTTTTCGGCTTAGGTGCAGCAGTTTTTGACTTAGGTGCAGCAAGGGGCTTAGCAGGCGATTTCTTCGCTGGCGGAGCTTTCTTCTTCGAAGCAGCCGCCGTCTTAGCCGTCCGAGACGCGACAGATTTCTTTTTCGGTGCCATGACGATCAATGTGTAGCTATGGAATTAAATTTGCTCGCGTACTTACCGGGTGCTTTCAGGGTGCAAGCTCGTTTATATATCATGCGCGCGCCATAAAAACGTGTCGAGGCTTGTGTTGCTATGACGCCCGTCGACCAACCGGCTGTATAGTGACGTAATCGCAAAATTTAGGCTACTTACCACAAAGCGGAACTACTTTCTCCCACGCGCGTTTGGCCCTTGTGAGAAATTCGAAATTTTGCAAGAATTTTGTTTATTTCGACTTTTTAACGGAATTTTTTCGATTAAAACATGTCGGACGCCGAATGTTCAACGTCGAAGAGTAAATACGACGAAAGAGTGAAAAAATTGAGGGATTTACATTTGAAACGGGTAAAAACCACGAAAATTTATTTTCCGCTGATTTTTTTATATTCTTTCGCTTTTTTCAGAACGAAGCGAGGAAATTAAACCATCAAGAAGTTGTCGATGAAGACCGACGCAGTAAATTGCCGTCGAATTGGGAAACGCGACAACGTCGCACCGAATGGGAAATAAACGACATCGAGAAACGAAAAGTTCGACGTAATTTTTCCCAAATCCGGAATTTTCAAGCATTTTTCTTGTTTTTCAGGAAGCCGAAGCGCGCGGCGACGATTACGATCGTGTGAAATTGTTAGATATACAAGCCGACCAAGCCGAAAAAATGGAAATCGCCAGAAAACGGAAAAAAAACCCCGACGTCGGATTCGCATGTTTGTATTTATAATTCTTGCGAGTATTACAGAATAGGTAGGCAATAAATTTGTTTCATTTTCAGCTTTTGAGGACATGGCAATTCGTCAATACGTTAGAAATACGAAACAATTGAAACCGGACATGAAGAATTACGACGCTATGAAAGAAATGATGTAAGCAAAACAAATTTTCGGCCGTTATAGTTGACTGACGATTTACTAGTGTTAGCTTGTGGATTGACTATAGTTGGCCCATGGGTTCATTTTTTTCATCATTTTAGGGGCGAGGAATTTTATCCTAACGTCAATACGTTGATCCAAGGTGCTCATTACCCTTCGAAAGACGCGATCGACAAATTGGTAGACGATCAAGAAAAGCTGTAGGTTTCACGTCTGCGTCTGTGTTATTGTGTACGATTCTGGACGAAAATTTTGTTTGTAGGATTCAAAAACGAGAAAAACATCATCGTCGTCGTGTTTTCGATCCCGAAGCGCCCATCGACTACATCAACGAAAAGAATCGTCGATACAACGAAAGAATCGAAAAATGTTATGGCCAATATACCGCCGACATTAAACTGTCTTTGGAACGGGGTACTGCAGTGTAAAAACAAAAAACAATTCAGAAAAATCTTTTCATTTCGTTGCCCGTATATCTCGTTGGCGTGTATGGTTTTGTGTTAATATTTTTGCTTTCTTTTCTCAGTAAAAACGATTTTTAACTAAATCTACTTTACTGTGATTTTTCACTCAAAAACAAAGATTCAACTGCAAATTTTAAGGAATTAAAAATTTCATCAGTCATATTTTATTGACCTATATTCAACAAAGTTTTTTGATGTTGAGGCAAATAGACGACGTTTCTCGATTTGCTCATTTGCATGGCGATATCTTCGGCGGCTTCTAATTTTCTCAATTCGATTAAACCGTCACCGGCTTCCTAAAATCATTGAGACACTGCAATAATTTGTTTTCAAGAAATCAAATTCAACTATAGTACAACGGAGAAACTATAGTTGTTTCCAAGAGTCTTACTTGAAAAGCTTTAGCTAACAATTCGGCAGCTATTGCGTCACCTTCGGCGCTAGTAATTGCAGCGTTTTTTAAATGTTCCGCCTAAAACGAGAAACTTAACCCGTAAAAAACAAGAAATATGTTTTTAGAAAGACGAGCTCTTACCTTTTCGACCATGTAACGCGCTCTTTCGGCTTCTTGTTGAGCAACTTGTTTCAATTCGACAGCAGTCATAAACTCCGTGCCGAACGTAAGGTGGGTCTTAAAAAAATGTCCAAGAATGCAATCTCGATTTCGAGTATTAGATACAAAAAAAAGAACTGGCGTACCAATGAAATATCGTCTAATAACAAACCGAAACCTTGGACTCTTGTAGTTAGATCCTGCATGACTTTTTGACTGACGACTTCTCGTTGAGTGATCATTTCAGAAGCGTCGAACATCGCCTGAAAAATCAATTCAGACACTGAAGAATATACATCCATATACTGGCAAGCAGAAAAAACATCTGCCTACTGAGGTAACGGGCACCGAAAGCTAACTATCTAAACTTAAATGTAAACGTTCTCGTCAACTGTAGTTCACCATTCATCGTCAACTATACCGAACAAGTTACAAACTTACCACGACTGCTTTCAAAACTTCGTTCGTCAGTGAAGGAAGTATCCTATCTTCGTAATCAACGCCGTAAGTGCTATAAATTTTCGGAAGCATATTCGGTTCTGGTCTAACGAGCACGCGCAATGTTATATTAACGGTTTGTAAGTCTAAAATTTGATTGTTACTATATTTTGCCTCGTTAACGCATTACAAAACAAAAAAAACTGTCGTATAAATTAACCTTTGCTTCCGGTCGAAACGGGGAGATTTTTCGGAGTGGCACGAATGTCGAATATGATCGGTTTCTGAACCCACGGAATCAAAAAATGCGTACCTTCGCCGATCACTTTAGCTTTCACGCCGGTGAATCGGTCGAATATAACGGCTCGCTGACCGCCGTCCACTGAAAAAAAACCAACGGAAAAACTTGTTTTCAAAAATATGACAACAACGTTAAGTTTTATATATTTTCCTAACCTACCGTTGTACAAAGCGCTTTGCACGACCCCGCCTGTGATGGCTAATCCAATTCCGAGCCGTCCGATATTGTTGAAAAGTCGCTGCATTATTTCAAACAAAATTTTCTCGCTGCAAAAATTTTAAACAAGAATTTCGTTCCAAAATTTCGATTGCAACATCCAAACTGTAATTTTTCTTAGTTCGCACGAAAAAAAACAATTTTCCGGTAACATACATTCGTATTCGCAAACAATATTAATTTTTGACCAAAAAACAACAAAGTAACACAGAAACAGCTTCTAAATTAAACAATCAACATTTTGGCACTTTGAAAAACGCCGAACGACCTTTATATTAATGTGAACCTGGATCAGTATATCAGGGATCAGCGGATCAGTGAATATCAGTAGATCAGTAGATACCATGGATCAGTTGATCTGAGTGTTATCAATGGATCAGTGTTGATCAGTCGCATATCAGTGGATCAGTTGCTTCTGTAAAGCAGTGCATATCAGATGATCTGAAGATTAGGGAACCAGCGATCCGCAGATCAGGATCAGTCGATAAGCTGCTGAGGTGATGAGGATATCAATTCAATGGATTAGACGATTAGACGATATCAGTGGACATCAGTGGACATGAGTTGATCAGGAATAGTCGATCCGTGGATGTCAGTCGGCCAGCTGATATCCAGTGGTAAAGTGTTGATCGATCAATCAGTCATTATTATGGCTATTATAGATGTCGGTAATATAGTGGTTAAAAAAACAAAGATCACGCCTCGAAAGCAGCAGAATTTTGCTTTTTCTGCATAATTTGTGCCCCAAAACTGTATCAAGTCGCATTCCGCTAGAGGTGGCGGCGCCACTGTATTCGAAATTTTTTCTCGGGCTTCGACTCCATAGTTTGAATTACGAGTTGATGATTTGTGCCTGAATGCCCATATTCAGATTATTATTATTATTATTAAGTTCTCGACTTCAAAACTTGAAGGTGTAGTACAATTTTAAACAGACAACGACTTAGA